>MU737847.1:10171-42905 GCA_026770625.1 Nicotiana glauca | reverse complement strand
AGTAAATATGGGTTATGGACTTATGTAATTATATGTCGGGCATTGTAAGTTGTAAACTTGTTAAAGAAATTAAGCATGTTGTGTATGTTTTGTAAAAGAGTGATTTCAATTATGAAATGGTTAATCTCTTGGTTAATAAGTAATGAAAAATACAGAGGTAACACGTGGGTTAGGAAAGGAACCCAGGTCCGCTAGATTGGGGCTACCCGGTCGAGCGCCGGTCATATCCCTCGATTTGGGGCGTGACAATTATGTGATATGTGAGTGCCGTGTACGCGAGGTGATGAGTGCATGCATGGGCTAATTGTTTAAAATCTGAGTTTTGCTAAACAATAATATGTTATATCTTAAATGAGCCATCCCACCATGTGTAGTTACTGTTTAGCTTAATATCATATGTCTACGTGTCTAAAATGCTTATTTGAAATTTCTGCAGCATGCTTAGTTGAATTCATGCTTTTCCTTTTATTTGTATTTAGCCTTACATTGTATGATTTCTTGCTGATAACCATTATTTCTATCGGTTTCGAGCTGTATGTTTACTTTTTGGACTATGAGGCAGTACCTCGGGAGATCCCTTCACATATTTTCTTTTTGGACTACGAGGTGATACCTCGGGAGATCCCCTATTGCATATTTATTTTTGGTACTATGAGACGGTACTTCGGGAGATCCCCCATCATATTTAATTTTTGGACTATGTGGTGGTACCTCGAGAGATCCCCCGTTGAGTATTTACTTTTGGAAATATGAGGCGGTACCTCAGGAGCGCCCTCTGTGTTTGCCCTTATTTGTTGTGTAGTTTCGTCTTCTAAATATCTTTTTGTTAAATTCTCAGTCTTTTATTATATTACTATGTCTTATAACTTAATCATTATATTCCAATAGGGCCCTGACCTGATGTCGTCATTAATTTATCGAAGATTGGCTTGGAACTTACTAGGTACCGTTATGATGTACTCATGCTACTCTTATGCACATGTTTTGTGTGTAGACCCTTGTACCTCCAACTAGCCACACTATTAGTTGAGAGTACTTTCTACTCATTCGGTGACTTCAAGGTATATCTGCCAGCGGGTGCAGACGTTAGAGTCCCCCTCTATCTTTTTTATGTTGTTGCTTCTTCATTTTTACTAGACATTGGTGTATAGGGACAATTAGAAAATTTCCTTAGAGCTTGTGACTACTGGGTCATTGGGAATTTTTTGTACTCAAAATTGTTGGTTTTACTTGTATATGTTGGGCATCAGTTTTCCAGCTTTATCTATACATATACCTGTTGTTGTTAAGGTTTAGTAGTTATTTCTGTTGTTATTTTAGTTATTCTGATACTGCTTGGCTTACCAAGACTTAGAGACTAGGTGTCATCACGACATCTTTCGGAGAGAGATTTAGGTCATGACAAGTTGGTATCAGAGTTCTAGGTTCATAGGTGTTATTAGTGACAGGCAGGTTTAGTAGAGTCTCGCAAATCGGTATGGAGACGTATGTACTTATCTTCGGGAGGCTTTGGGGTACTCTTAGGAAAATTTCACTTATTTGATTCCTTGTCATGCGAAATTGTTTTCTTCAGAATTATAAACTCCTCTCTTCTATTCTCTCACAGATGGTGAGGACACGTACATCAGGATCAGATGACTAGGCACCCGTGCCTCCTGCTAGAGCTGCGAGAGGCTAGGGCCAGGATAGAGGCCGAGGACGTCCACGTGGTACAGCTAGAGCACCTGCACGAGCTTCTAGAGAGGAGCCAATAGTAGCTCCAATTGGAGCGTAGGCAGCTGAGAGGCCTATTACTGCACCAACTCTTCAGGAGACACCTGCACAGTTCCTGAACATGTTTTGTACTCTAGCTCAAGCAAGGTTGATTCCACTTGCTCCTGCTGCATCGCAGGCCGGGGGAGGAGGATAGACTCCCACCGCCCGTATCCTAGAGAATTGGTTATGGTCAACCACGCTCCATAGGTCATACCAGTGCAGTTGGTAGCCCAGTGCATCCCGAGGGTAGGGAAATAGTTTCTGAGGAGGAGTAGCTCAGGCTCAAGAGGTAAAAGAAGTACCACCATCCTACTTTCAGTGGCTTGGAGTCAAAAGGAAGCCTAGGATTTTCTTTGGGAGTGTCACCATATCGTCCGTACTATGGGTGTAGCGGAGTCGAGTTATATTCCTTTGACTATGTTCCATCTTAGAGAAGCGGTTTATCCGTAGTAATGTGTTTATGAGTTGGGTAGTCCGGACGAGGCAGCTTCGCTCACTTGGACTCCATTCTCGAATGTGTTCTTAAGGGAGTATGTTCCTCAGAGTCTCAGAGATGCATGGGACACAGAGTTGAAGCAGTTGCGCAACGGTTCTATGGTTGTTTCAGAGTATGCAGTTAGCTTCAGTGATTTTTCCAGACATGCATCAGCCTTGGTTGCTGCAATTGGAGAGAGTGTTTGTCGATTAATCCAGGGGCTCCACCCCAGTATCAGACTTAGCGTGGCCCGAGAGTTCGATATGGATATTGCATATAGCAGGTTATGGGGATTGCTAGTGGATTGGAGGGTATACGTATATGGCTTACTTCAGAAAGTTAAATTTTATAATCATTATGATATTCCACAGCCCACCTCCAGAAACTGCAATGCACGGGTTGAGGTTTGAACGAGAGAATTCCCTATGCTCAACCTCGGGGAAGCACAAATCAGTGGCTACTATGGACAAGCGAGAAATTCCCAAGGCACGTGGCCAAAGATGACAACACCTGCATGAATAGTACTAGTCTGTACCAGACTAGTAAATAGCAGTAGCAGCTACGTTTCTTTGTAATAATTATACATGTACCATGTTGGGATTCCCTCCTTATATAAAGAGGACCCTCATCATTTTGTAAAACACATGACATTCAATACAAGAACAAGAACATTATTTGCTCTTTAACTTAAACATTCTCCATTGTCTTTCCTTTGATTTTATTACTTACATTTATTCTGTTCTATTGATTGTTCTTCATTTATTACTCATCATTGATCACAAAAAGCCATCATCAAGGCCCTTAGAAATGTTAAGTTCCTCATCAGCTCTCCCTAGTCTAATACATTGGCTCGACCCCGAGGCCTCGCGTAGGCCAGCTCGAGGCCCTGATTTATAGCCATTCGGTTTGCATAATATATTGTATTCAAGCTGTTATCTCATTTTCTTGACTCACCCTTAGCATATATCATCATACAACTAGCATTAAGGTAAATTACTTATTTTTAGAACTACAAAATCACATTTAATTTTAATTACCATTTTCTTGGTAAACAGTTTGGCGCCCACCGTGGGGCTAAAAATAATGGTGATTGTTTTCCTGCTAGTTTATTAAAAACACAAGTTATTATTCACACTTTTTATTGCCCAAGAATCTTCGATTTAAAGTAAAAATGTTTAGTTCAGTCAATGTACGTAAAAACAACGGTCCTAAGGACCATTGAGAGAATGCTGTAGTTGTTTTAAGCATCGGTGGACCACCGCGAAACCTTGAGGATGCAGCAGAACCTATCCCCGTGGATGTGGTCTCACACGAAGCCCAACACGTCAATATAATCTCTCTCGCTAACAAAAGTACAAGCCAAGAAAACCAACTAGAAGCTTAAAGAACCCCAGCTCGGGAGGAAGAAGAGGTTAGCGTTCATGTCATTTTTGAAATGCTGCAGCACAACAGCTGGTGATTGCTCAACTGCAAAGCCACCAAAAAACCCCAAGCACAGTAGCACTAGAAGCGGCCTTTCAAGACGAACAGGTACTGGAAAGATCGAGCAAGAACGTGTCAGTAGCTGACCCCGCTATTATGTAGATGCTCGAGGACCTCACAAAGAGGATTGAATCGGGCGAAAAGAAGATTGAAGCTAACGACAAAAAAGTGGAGACCTAAAATTTAAGGGTCGATCAGATCCCGGGCGCACCCCTATTCTAAAGGGTGTAGATTCAAAGAAATAAGTATAGACGCCATTCCCATTGAGTGCTGCTCCAAAGCACATCCCGATGAAATTCAGAATGCCCGATCTCCTGAAGTACAATAGAACCTCGAACCTCAACGAGCACATCACTGCCTACTCTTGTGTTGTAAAGGGAAATGACCTGAAGGACGATGAGATTGAATTTGCCTTCTTAAAAAATTTGGAGAAACACTTTCAAAAGGGGCCATGATACGGTACTGCAACCTATCCCCGAATTTGATAGACTCACTTGCCATGTTGGCAGATTCTTTTATAAAGGCACATGCTGGTTCCATCAAGGTTGCTACAAGGAAATCCAACGTCTTCAAAATCAAACAGAAAGAAAATGAGATGCTACGGGAACTTGTATCTCGCTTTCAAATGGAGCGAATGGAATTACCACCAATCTTTGATGGCTGGACAGTGCAGGCCTTCACCTAAGTTTTGAACGAATGAAGCTCAACAGCTTCAAAGCAGCTAAAGCAGAACTTGGTTGAATATCTCACTGTGACTTGGGCGGATGTCCACAACTGGTATCAATCAAAGATTAGGGTTGAGGATGACTAACTAGGAGCCCCCTCAAGCTCAGTATATCCTAGCAGGCTCCTGGTAAAGGAACTAGGGACTAACAAGGAAAGGTACCAACCGTACACTGAAGATCAGAGAAACGTCCCAAGGCATAATATACTCCGAAATGATGGAAGGGCAGATCGAGGTCAAAATCCTCTGGGACTCGTGAGCAAAGCCAGATTCGATAGAAATGCAGGACCGACGGAGGCACCCCAATTATCTAAGTACAACTTCAACATTGATGTTTTAGACATCGTATCGGCCATAGGTAAAATCTAAGACACTAGGTGGCCAAAACCCGTACTATCAAATCTGTCACAAAAGAACCCTAACCTGGTGTGCGAGTTTCATGGCACACACAATCATAGACTGAAGATTGTAGACAGACCGACTAATCACCAAGTCCGGAAAGATGTCTTAGGGATATCTGATTCCCTAATCTTCAACTGATGGTAGCCATATCTCAAATCAATCTTCAAAAATATTTTGGCACCCTGAAACTGATCAAATAAGTCATGAATCCTCTACAACGGATACTTGTTCAAGATAGTGACTTTGTTGAACTGCCAATAATCTACACACATCCTCATTGATCCATCCTTCTTTTTCACGACCAACACAGGTGCACCCTAGGGCGAGACACTAAAACTAATGAATCCATTTATCAAGAAAATTGCAACTGCTCCTTCAGTTCATTCAACTAAAGTGGGGTTACACGGTATGGTGGAATAGAAATAGGCTGGGTGTCCGGAGCCAAGTCAATACAGAAGTCCATATTTGTCGTGTGGAATCCCCAGTAAATCTACAGGAAACACCTCTAGAAACTCACTCAGAACTAGTATCGAATCCTTGGAAGGAACCTCCACGCTAGGATTGCTGATATAGGCCAAATTTTCTAGACATCCCTTCTCGACCATGCATTGAGCCTTCACATAAGAAATAACCCTGTTGGTAGAATGGCCAGGAGTCCATCCACTCTAATTGTTGAAACCTCTACATGGCTAAGGTCATTGTCTAGGAGTTGAAATCAAATATAGTCTGATAAGGTGACAACCAATCCATGCCCACAATAATTCCAAAGTTCACCATATCAAGAAGTAAGAGATCCATATTAGGGTCAAGGCTCCCAATAGAAACCACACCCGAGCAATAATCGCGTACTATAATAGTAAAATCTCTCACAGATATGGACACATATACATGAGAAATCAAAGAATCACGAGGCATAAGCAAATATGAAGCAAAATAAGATGACACGTAGGATTAAGTAGAGCTAGGATCAAATACGACTCAAGCATCTCTATGGCAAACTATAACAATACCTGTGATGATGGTGTTAGATAAATCTGCCTCAGTTCTAACTAAAAATGCATAAAAGTAATGCTGGGCCCCACCACTCTAACCTCTACCTCTCAGACGAACTCTAGATGGCTGGCCTCTACCTCTAATGGCCTGATCTCTACCTCTAATGGCCTAACCCCTACCTCTGGAAGCCTTATCCCCACCTCTAGCAAGCTGAGCAGGAAGTGAAGCAACTAGTGTTGGAACATGGCATGAGAACTCTGTTGTGGCATGCCACCTTGTGACCTAGGGCAAAATATAGCAACGTGCCTCGGATATCCACAAGTACAACAAGCCCTCGTTTTTTATGACTGCTGACCCTAGAATTGGCCTTGCCAACATGGATAACTACCTTTATAACTATGGATCGAAGGTGAACTAATAAGAGCTGATGGTTCATTGTAGGCTAGCTTCTCAGGGGGAAACACATAAGACCAGCGACTACCCAAAACACTGTGGGATGCCTGAAGTGATGACTGAAATAGCCTGGAGATGGCCTTTACCAAAAGAACCTCCACCTCTAGATGAGTCACCACTGAAGCTACCAAAATGATGGGGCTTCTTCTAAGATGTCACTCCTCTATCCTGACCACGAACTATCTCGATATTTCTAGCAATCTCTACGGCCATCCAGAAAGAAATATTATCCCCGATATCCTTGCCTATTTGTAGCCTAATACCAAAAGTAATTCCATCAATAAACCTCCTCACTATGTCCCTCTCAGTAGGGAGTAAGACAACTGCATGGAGAGCTAGGTCCACAAATCGGGTTTCATACTGGTTAACACTCATGCTACCCTGTTGAAGGCGCTCAAACTACTTAGAGTACTCCTCTATCTAAGTGAAAGGAATAAACTTCTTCAAATATAGTTGCAAAAATGTTTCCCAGGTAAGTGGTAGACAGCTTGTCTGCTCCGCTAAAAATCCATCCACCACCCCTTAGAAGAACCGGTGATGTGGAATATTGCAAAGTCGACCCCTTTGGTCTCAACAATACCCATGTTATGCAACACCTCGTGGCAATGGTTAAATTAATCATGTGGGTCCTGAATAGGTGCACCACTAAAGTGAATAGGGAGGAGCTTTGTGAACTTATCCAATTTCATCAATCCATCAGAAGACATTGTGGGTCTCTCCCTAATCTGTGCAACAACAACGGGCTAAACTACCGCAACTGGCTGGACTGGTGGGGTGTAATATATGGGTTTCATCTACTCTAGAGTGTGAGTAGTGGGAGTCTATGTTCATCTCTTAGCCCGAGAGATAACTGGTGCCATCAGATATGCACCAGTTTGGGCCACACTCTACATAAGACCTGTTGATACCCAATTTTTCCCTTAGTATTTATATACCCAAATATTTCCAAAATAGCATATTGGTGCATATATAAGCACATCCAAGAGTTTTGACATTTTTAATGATTTTTTAAACCAATTTATTGCCTATTTTATACAGCAAAATCCAATAATTATTCCAAAAATTATCATTTTTGGTTAATAATTCATTTTATTTCCACATTTGCACCAAAATATAATTAAATTAATTTTTGTATATTGTTTACAAATTTTTTTGGTATTTTAAAGCTAAATTGCATATAATTGCAATTATAGCCTAACTTGTAATTTATGACATTTTATATTTATAAAATTAATCCCACTATTTTTTAATTAATATTTATATAATACTTATTTACCCTGTATATTTAATTTGTTTTTAAAATCAGTATTACTATTTTTACAAAATTAAAGGGTGAAAATTGGCTATTTACGATTTGGCCTTATTGCATTTCAATTTTAGCCAATTTGGCACCCCATTTCAGCCCCAATTTGAAATCCAATTACCCAGCCCAATTAACATGCCTACCCGACCCAGTACATGTTGAACCGACCCAACCCATATCCCTTTTGAATCTCGGCAGTTGATCATTTGGATCAACGGCCACCGTTACTTCTTAACTTTTTAAATTTCACACAACCGCCTAACCCTATCTCATTTTCCCAATCCGCCGCCTCAAGCGCTCTCTTCTCTCGAGCTCTCTCAGAACCCTAGCCACCGCCTCTCATTGAAACCCTAATCCATGGCTCCCCAGACTCATCGTAGCCCTACACCGACCTCTCATGGCCTCTATGGTCTTATCTCTAAGGTTCTATGACCAGATCTTGAAAAGGTCTCGACCAAGCTTTGATCGATGGCTTTTCTCCGGTCATCTTTGACCTCTGTTCGGCCAACCATGGCCATTCGAGTTCGATCTTCAACTTTTCTGCTCAGATCAATGGTTTCCAAAGCCTATCTTGTCTCTTGGGTTTCTTACGAAACCCTAATCTCTGAGGTTCCTTCGACTTATTTTAGATTTATTCTGGATCTATGTGTGTGTGAACCTTCTATGTGTTTTTCTCAAATTCTTTAATGTTTGCTTTCATAAACTCTATTTTTCTCAACTAGGGTTTCATGTTATTTTATCTCGAACATCTCTTCCCTGAATCTCGACATGTTTTTACTGTGTTTGTTTGTATTATCTTCTATCTGAAATCGCATGTTAAAAACCCTAATTTTCTTGGGGATTTTGTTTGAGTTCCTGACCTGTTGGTTAGTGGTGGTTTGATTCACCTTATTTTTATCTGAATTAGCAAGTTAAAGCCCTAATTTTGGGATCTTTTTTGAGTTTCTGTTTGTTATTAACTTGATTTACCCTCTCCTATATCTGATTTAGCATGAGTGAAAACCCTAATTTTGGGGCTTATCCGGGATTCTAAACCTGTTTTGTTTATTTAACTTCTCATCTCCTCTAAACTCGTTTGATTCTTGAAAACCCTAGTTTCTTTGGGGACTATTCAATCTCTTTTTGTTTGTGCAACTCGTTCGTTGAAATTGCAGTGTGCTTCCATTCTCTTGACTATTTTTTGGTTCTGAGTTCTTTGCATGCTTCTGAATCTTTTCTCTATTGTTAAGCACTGAAACTTGACTATCATGCCTTTTAGTTACTGCTACATGCTATTATTTTGCCACAACTTAGCCTCACATGCCTAAGGCTATGCATTCCTTTATATGTTAAATTTCCCTCTCAAAGTAGCCCTTAATTATGGGCTGACTTCAAATCTCTTTGTGTGATTTTGATTGCACTCTTGTGCTTGATTCTTTCCTTATTGTACTGATTTCCCTGCTTCTCAGACCTATTTGAATACTTGCCTTGAAATCTCGACCCCTGCCTTTCCTACTCAAGTTGATTGAATCCCTTACCTTGATTATACTGGTATTGGGTTCTTATAGACCTTTCCTTGATTAGAGTCTGATGAACCTAGCCTCTATTACCTACTATGTACCTGTACTATGCTTGAAATACTTCCTTATTAGTCATAGTCAGCCTATGTGATCTCTTTCCTTGTTTAGCACTTGCATGTTACCGTTTGATTTTTAATTCCTCAAATAAGGGAAGTCTTTGATACTATTTAATTCTAATTGACACTTGTTCCCCTAATTATTGCTGAACTGCAATCCTTACCTTATTTTCTGCCTATTTTTACACTATAAATACTCTCCTCCCTTCTCTTTGAACAAACGAACACAGAACAATTTGCGTTCACAATTCACTTTCACTGATACTCTCTCTCTCTTTTTGATACTTGCATTACTGTGGACTATGTTTGCTTTCTTCTGCACTCTTTTGCTTCTATACTGGTATGTCTCAATTAGTTTACATACCTCAACAATAATGTGNCCCCTTCCTTTATAGTTCAGTACTTACATTATGTATTTAAATCAGTTGCTTGTCATGAATTTGATACTTTATGAATTCCCTTACCCTTTACCCTTTGTGTGTGAGTTGTGGTTCAGGGATAACAGCACTCCAATATTGTTGTCTATGATCCTGAACTGGATTCTTTGAATCCCAAACTAAATCAATTCCCATTCATTTTTCCCTCTATGTGTCTGAGCCCTAGATTTGAGTCTGATAGTGTCCTAATAACTATCCAGACTTTAGTCTGACGTTCAAAAGGTCTGCTCCTAACTTGTTCAACCAAATAAGTGGTCAAGGGTGTTCCAGCCGACCTTGAGGCTAGGTATGACCACCACCTATCATGGCTCCGTAATTAACTTTCACTTTGCACTTACTCTTAGCTATAAGGCATGCCTCTCTATTGAAAGCCATGCTTTGGGACCCCTGAGCTCCCTCTGAACTTGGATGCCTGAGAGTTGGCTCTTCCACACTGCACTATTCTAATGCTAATGGTATCCTGAGTGTAGACAATGCCTGGAATCCCTGAGATTCCTTGGAACTTTGAAACACCTTGGATAAAGAGAAGGCTTTGGAAATTTGAATCTCGAAAATGGCTCAATCGCATGTTACCAGACATTAAGGTTGAATTAGGCTGCTCGAATCTTGCTGTTAGCTTTTGATGTATCTTTTAATTTCCAGTTTGATTAATTGGTTTGTAATAATTTTGTATGAAACTCGAGGATTATAGTAAAATGGCGTGGGAGGGGTCTTTACTTTTATTGCATCCAAGGGGTAGAAATCATGACTTAGGATTTTATTTTTTATCAAACTAGAAATCCTGCCTATAGGGTCTTTAATACTGATTCAATAATATAAAGACCATGCCTATAGGATTTAACACTTAACTTTACCACAAAATAACCTAGAAGCGTGCTGATAGGATTTAACACTCATGTTTTTGTAATTACACATAAAGAGATCATGTCTTTGGGCTCTTGAATTTCTGCATACACAAATGCCATTAGGCAAATAGTTTATAGTCTTAATAATAAAGTTTCATATAGACATCATGTGTATAAGACTCCTATTTACGTCATGAAAGGGTGTTAAAATCAGCAAACGTATAGAAAGCATGCCTCTAGGAAATCTCGACCTTAATAGCCTCATTCGCTTCTAAAACAGAACCAATCGCTGAAACTCGTAGCTATCTTTACTACAATTGGTAAACCCTTTCTCATAATCAATCTTCACTTTCCTAAAGCTCGTAAACCTTTTAATCACTCTACATCTTTTCTGAAACAACTGGTAATTCTTTTTCTAAAAGCAGTTTGCATCTTTTCTCTGTATTTAAACTGATGCCTCTTTTCTCTAAAATCAACTTGCATCTTTTCTGAAATTACCGGTAACTCTTTGCATCTTTTCCTGAAATTAATAGATCCTATACCTAGTTTTATTTCAACACATAGATAAAGGGTTGGCTAATTAATTAATTGGGTTAGTCCCTGGCAACTGTATTTGAGTGGCCTAATGCAGACTTTCTATCCAAATGCATGTGTTGAATGAGTCCGCTCACTGCTTAATTTTAATCTAAGACCTTTTGATACACAATTTTTCCCTATGTATTTTTTTTATATACCCAAAATACTTTCAAAATAGCATATATGTGCATATATAAGCACCCCAAAATGTTTTGACATTTTAAATATTTTCAAAACTAATTTATGACCTATTTTTATATCATAAGACCCAATAATTATTCCCAAAACTTGAAATTTTGGAGAATGATTCATTTTATTCTCACATTTACATCAAAATATAGTTTAAATGATTTTTTGCATATTTTTTACATGTTCATTTGGTATTTTTAAAACTAAATTGTATGTAATTGCAATTTTAGCCCACTTTCAGATTTAATAGCATTTTAATTACAAAATCAATCCCAATATTTTTAAAATTAATATTTACATATTATTTATTAACTCAGTGCTTTTAATTTGATTTTAAAACATCTTTTACTATTTTTGTAAAATCAAAAGGGAAAACTGGCTATTTCAATTGTGGCCTCAAGTACTTTCAATTATAGCCTATTTTGACCACCTAATTGACCCCAAATCAGGCCCCAAATGGACGACCCAATTCAAATATTACCCCGACCCATTGACCCATTAACTAAACCCCCCCCCCCTGATTTTATATTTAATCTTGGCCGTTGATCATTTTGATAAAGGGCCCTCCATCACTCTTTCCTTTTTAATCCCACCAAACCCCTAATCCTATCTCTCATTCCTCTCCTGTAGCTGCCTCTGAACCCTCTCCTTCCCTCAAATGCTCTCTAACACTCAAAACCCTAGCCGCCTCTGGCGTCTTCTCCGACTAGTTCTCGCCTAGTCTGTTATGCTTTCTTTCTTTATGTTTTTGCACCCTTAGTCTGTTATGATTTCTTTCTTTCCCTGTGTTTCTGTAAATGCTTCTCTATGTGAGTCCCTTCCCTTTAACCCCTTTGTATGAGAGTATAGTTCCAGTCATGGCAGCATCATATTATTGTTGCCTATGACTTTGAACTAAGTTCTTTTGAATACTTACTCAAACCAATTGCCATTCCCCTTTACCCTTTATATGTTGAGCCTTGACTCAAGTCTGGTGGTGTCCTAATCACCATCCAGACTCAGGTCTGACCTCTAAGGTCTGCTCATAACTTGCTTAACCCAAACAAGTGGTAAGGGGTGTTCTAGTCTGCACCTGTGTTGGGTATGACCACCATTTTTTATGGTTCCCCAATCACTTTGCACTTACTCCTAGTTCTAAGTTCTGCCCCTCTCTTGCAAGCCTTGCTTTGGGACCCTGGAGTTCCCTCTGAACTTGGATGCCTGAGGGCTGGCTATTCCACACTGCACTATTCCGTTTTAATTATCCAGAGTATAAGCACGGCCTGGAGCCCTTGAGGCTCCTTGGAACTCTGAAACGCTTTGGATAAGAGAAGTCTTTGGAAATCTGGATCCCGGAGTTGGTTAAACGCATGTTATTGGACATCAAGATTGAATTAGGCTGTTTGGATCCAGCTGTTAGCTTTTGATGTATCTTTAATTTCCAGTTTGATTTATTGGGTTTGTAATAATCTTTGTATGAAACCTGGGGAATATAGTAAAAGGGTGTGGGAGGGTTTTTTTTTTAACTTTCTTGCATCAATAAAGGGTAGATATCATGGCTTTAGGACTTTAATTTTCTTACTAGAAATCCTGCCTATAGGATTGTCCAATATTTCTGATTCAAAGTCACCATAGATACCATGCCTATAGGGTTTATCATTTAATTATGGTGCAAGTCATCTAGAAATTCTGCCTATAAGGTTTAATGTTTAATCATATTGCAAATCACTAGAGATCTTGCCTATAGGACTTAACGTTCATGTAATCAATGCATATAGAAATCATGCCTATAAAGAATGCGTGTGCATTAGGCCAACTGTAGGATTAATTAACACAATCATCTTTTACAAGTTCAATGACATGCTTTAAAAAAATCAAAAATATATATCATGCCTATAGGACTTTGCAACAAACTCGACTGATTCGTTTTAAGCAATAAGAGTCTGTTAATTGGTCTTTAAACGTCTTAATCCAGTAACGTTTTCAAAAGCACTAGTCTTTTGATAAAACCCTCTGAACCAGTATACTTTTAAGTTCTTCAAATCTGCATCTCTTTCTGAAACGGTTTCTTTCTAAACATTCTGCATAAATGTTTTACTCAGTCCCTGAAACTGTCTTTTAAAATGGTTTTGCAACTTAATTTTCCTTCGATATTTCTATCTCTGAAACTCTTTCGTAACCATTTCTGTGTTTTATGCTCGAACAATCTGATGATTCTTTTACTCATTTCTCAATTTACTGCAGTCCATACTCTCTTTTCAAAATTCTTTTGCATTAGACTACTTTTCTGAAACCAATATTTTAAAATCACTCGCTTAAAATACCTTAATACCTGACAATTGTATCCAAGTTGCCTAATGCGGGCTTCATGTATAAACGTATGTGTTGAACCAATCCGCCCGCTGCTTAATTTTTAATTTTTAAAGACCAAACTAGTAAGCGTAAAGGCATGCCAAACTATATTTTATCTGATTTGTGGGGTTTATGTGAGCCTTGCCTGTTTGTTTGTTCATTCCCCCTACTTGTTACTTGCTTTTTGAATGTCGTTAGAACNGTAATGTATAAATCTAGGAACCCCCTTCATCGTTCGATCCCGAGACACCCCATTCCTCATACTGATTGGTTTAAGGGGAACTTACCCTTACGTTCCTCTCTGAGCCATGAGGAAAGCTGGAAAAAAACAAATCATACCGAGGGTCGATAAGACAAGTCACCTCAGGGCTGATTTCCAGGATAACGATAGCCCTCACCGGTGCCAAGCTCAGCATTTGTGGCATTGCAAGATCATTTTGGAGAAAGAATCCATTGAGCCAGACAGGTATCACGCCGGCTGCGTGCCGCACTACTCGGGATGGTTAGAGGACAATGGTATGGGTCAGCCAAGATCCGCTCAGGGTCCTAAAATTATTGATGAGCATGCTGAAACATATGGTAAGTATAATCAACTGCGCAAGAGCATCCGAGAATATGAAAGTGAGCATCAGGAATTACAAAAAGCCCATCAGAAACTAATCGAGGAGTGGAAAGAAATGGCTGTCAGTGCCAACAACCGGCAAGGGTATTTGGAGCGGGGTTTAGTAGAGCAGGAAGGGAAGTTCATCAAAAGAATTGAAGATTGTCAAAACGCTGAAGGAAATGCAGGCGAACATCTGGCCCGAGCTTATTTGCTGCTAGGACTACGCGAGTTGGTGGAGCTGTTCGAGGGAGACAAGACTGCCAAATTTGGCGAAGGTCCTTCTGGGACCAAGTAGTTAGGAATCCTTTATTTTGCTTTAACGATGTAATAAGGCCAAAGGCCACTAGCGACATTTACTTTCTGTTCTTTAGAGTCGTTTTGGATTTGTCTTAGTTTTATCAATAAAATAAGGCATTTAGCATTATAAGTTCTCCAAAACTATCTGTCGCTAGGCCTACCTCGGGCACAACAAGGCACCCAAATTAGGACGCGATTTATATTCTCGCACAATGTGTTTAAATACTGCAACACTTTTTCCTCATAACCCACACTAACTTGTTACCTTTTTTTGTTTTTTTTCTTTTATTTTTATTCCCCTCCCCAAAGGTTAGTTCATGTGTTCTGGCACCATCAGCATATTCTACAAGATCCAAGGGCCCTCCACCTCCTCCTCCTCCTCCTCCTCCGAGTCCTATCCGGAACAAGAGCAAAGGAAGAATGGAAAGGAGATTGAAAGGGAAGAAACTTCTCAGGGTACCCCAATTGCTAAGGGAACTACTGTTCATCTTGAGCAGAAATTGCTGAAATTCCAGGAAGAGTTGGACCAGGTTCGGAACTTGGCAAGACTATCATTCTCTCATGCTGCTCCTAATATCAACACCTAAAACCTCGCACCTCCACAAAACAACCCACAACCACAAATACAGCCTAACCACGCTCAAACCTGCTACAATGCTCCATTGCTCATTCCCGAGCCACCTAACACCACAAACAACCACCTCCATAACACTCCTATCTTTGTGGATACCATACCTCACTACACCCAACCGATCT
Organism: Nicotiana glauca; assembly: GCA_026770625.1. Classification (NCBI taxonomy): domain Eukaryota; kingdom Viridiplantae; phylum Streptophyta; class Magnoliopsida; order Solanales; family Solanaceae; genus Nicotiana; species Nicotiana glauca. The sequence goes on along the minus strand of MU737847.1, from coordinate 27,668 downwards.
TAAATGCACCGAAGGCTGATGACAAAGACTCCCTCATCAGGAACTTAGCAGCTTAGCTCAAGAAGTTAACTAGTCGGGTCCAGGGTGTTGAGGGTAGCAAAGGCATTAAGGGGCTGAACTATGAAGACTTATGCATTCAGCCAGATGTTGAACTTCCGGAGGGGTACAAACCTCTCAAGTTCGAAATGTTTGATGGATCCGAAGATCCCAGGGTTCACCTAAGAACGTATTGTGACAAGTTAGTAGGGGTTGGAAGAGACGAGAAAATCCGCATAAAGCTCTTCAAGAGGAGTTTTAAAGGAGATGCACTGTCCTGGTACATTAGTCAGGACCCCAAAAAATGGACGAATCGGGTAGGTATGGCAACAGACTTCATGGAAAGGTTCCATTTCAATACAGAGAACGCACCAGATGTGTTCTACATACAAAACTTGAAGAAGAAGCCCACCGAGACATTCCGCGAGTATGCTACTTGGTTGAGGTCAGAAGCTGCGAAGGTCAGGCAAGCCCTGGAAGAAAAACAAATGAATAGGTTCTTCGTCCAGGCTCAAGATCCCCAATATTATGAAAGATTGATGTTGATCGAGGGTCAAAAGTTCTCTAATATCATCAAACTCGGAGAAAGAATCGAGGAGGGTATCAAGAACGGTATGGTAACAAATCATGAAGCATTGCAAGCCAGCAATAAAGGTTTACAAACTGGTGGCACGTCCAAGAAGAAAGATGTAAGTGCCGTGATGATCGCACAGGGAGCCAAATCACCACCAAAATACCACACCTACCCATCACCTCTACTTACATATCAGTCTATCCCAAATTACCAAGCACTCACACCCTCCTATCCACCTCCCGTTAACCAATCTACTCCACCTCTCACATATCAACCCACTTCACCCAGATACTCTCAACCAGCACCTATTTACCAAGCTTATAACACTCAACCCACTCACTACCAATCGCCACCTACCCGCCAAAATTTCCCAAGGCCGAGACCAAGTTTCAACTGAAAACCTCCCAGGCAGTACACAGCCATCGCTGAGCCAATAGACCAATTATATGGGAGGCTCAAAGCTACCGGTTATGTCACTCCTATCCCAGCCAAAGCACCAGAAAATCTCTCCCAGTGGATCAACCCCAACAAGACCTGTGCATATTACTCTGGCATGAAGGGGCACACCCTTGATGAGTGTCGTTCATTGAAAAACAAGATTCAGACTCTAATCAACAACAAGGTTATCATAGCAAAAGAGCCCGCTCCTAATATTTGTAACAACCCCCTGCCTGACCACAAAGGTGGAGACGTTCATATGATAGAGATCGAGGACGATTGGGACCCCAAAGGGTTGATAGGGTTGATTGATGAAGGAGATGAACCAAAAAAGCCAGCAATTACCCTTAACGCAATTGTTTTGCAGAATCAGCTCACTAAGGATGACGAAGTAAATATGTCTGTACCACTTGAATTTGAAGCGCCTCCTTCTGCAAAGGCATCTAGGCCGATTGAAGTTGAGTTTGGGGTTCCAAAGGCACCTACACCCTTTAAAGTTGTTGTGTTGCCACCAAGGGTGCCTATTCCAGTAGCAGTGACTGACATAACACCATTCCGCTCGAATGACGTACCATGGGATTACACTGCCAAAGCCAGGAGAAAAGGAAAGACCAGGACAGGAGAAACGATTGCCACACAAGGAATAACCAGGACAGAGAAGGTTTACACCCCAGAGCACTTATCCGAGTCCAGTAAGCAAACGTCGGGATGGCCTATTGAGACTGTGCCCGACGATCTTTGGAGAAAAGTAAAGGCTAAGGAATACTCGATCGCGGAACAGTTGAATAAAACACCAGCATAGATATCTATCCTGGCTCTTCTGCAAAGTTCAGATGATCACAAGAATGCCTTAATGAAGATACTAAGCGAACCCTATGTGCCCAGCAATATAACCGGAGGAGAGATGGCGATTATGGTGGGGAAAGTGCTGGAAAGCCACAAAATAACCTTCCACAAATACAAATTGCCACCAGAGGGTTTGGGTTATAACAAGGCACTGCACATCACTGTGCAATACGAAGATTATTTCATCACCAGAGTCCTGATCAATGGAGGATCCAGCCTCAACATATGCCCACTTGTAACTCTCATAACTTTGGGAATAGGCTTGCACGAGATCAAAGACGGGGCTATCAATGTCAAAGCCTTCGATGGGTCCCAGAGATCTACTATTGGAGAAATAAGCCTGTGCTTGCAAATGGGACCAACGTGGTTCGGCGTCGACTTCCAAGTAATAGATGTCCCGGCATCCTACAATCTACTGTTAAAACTCCCCTGGATCCACGCTGATGGAGCCGTAGCATCGACCCTACATCAAGCGGTAAAGTTCAAATGGAATCACCAGGAAGTGATCATTCATGGTGACGGTAGTAATCCCATATACAATCGCCAGACCATCCCAATGATCAGAGGCAGAAGGAGAATAGGCAGAGAGATATAGCACCGTATCGAAAGGGTCAATGTTGTAGACAAAGACAAGTGGTGGGAAAATAAGATTGAAAGCATCCTGAATTGGCGCGGGTACGAGCCTGGAAAGAGACTCGGCAAGAACCTTTAGGGAATCACTAAGCCCATCACACTAAAAAAGCATGGCACTACTTTTGGCTTAGGCTACGGCTATACTTGGGAGGAGTTGCAGAATTGGTCGCCACCATGGCGCGGCCCCTACTATCTGTTGGAGTTTTCGATACCTAGCCTGGATCAAACCTTCCAGCCGGCAGATACTATATACGGGTCCGAAGAAGATGAAACATTGGCAGCGATGAAGAATTTGTTCCTAGAGGATGATGATATGGACTGTTGTGTTCTTTTTGAGGAGGAGGGGGAGGAAGGCCCTTCCATACAAGCCGCAAGTAAAGGAGACCGCCTCAGCAATTGGTCAATTAGGACCCTCAGGGCTCGGAAAGCTTCTGGGTAGCAAGGCTAGACAAAAGCACCATACATCTCATTTTTAGATTACTTTACTAGTTGATTTTCTTTCCGCATTGTCTTTATTTCAAAAAGAGCTCCGATGTTTCGAATAATTATGCATTCAATCAAAGCATTTCAGTTTATCATATATATCTTGCTTATTATTTTCTCTATCATTTACTCTATTTTATACAACATTACTACAACTTATCTTGACAATGAACCAACGACTGTGACTTGCAACGAAATAATGCAACAAAAGGAAATAGACTCAGAAGAAGATGAGATACCCAAGAGGTCAGAAGCTGAGAATTTTGAAAATAGACCTAAGTCCAACCTGGAAGAAACTGAGGTCATTAATTTGGGAGATGCAGAGAATGTCAGAGAAACTAGCATAAGTGTTCACTTGTCGCCATCAGAAAAGGAAGAATATATGGAATTTTTGAAAGAATATGAGGACATATTTTCCTGGTCGTATGATGAGATGACTGGCCTCAGCACGTCCATCGTAGCTCACAAACTGCCAACAGATCCAGCCTTTCCGCCGGTAAAGCAGAAGCTCAGGAAGTTCAAACCCGATATGAGTTCAAAAATTAAAGAAGAGGTCACTAAGCAAGTCAACGCCAAGGCTCTCAGGGTAGTGGAATATCCAACGTGGTTAGCCAACATCGTGCTAGTATCAAAGAAGGATGGTAAGGTCAAAATCTATGTCGACTACCGGGATCTCAATCGGGCCAGTCCCAAAGATGACTTTCCCTTGCCACACATACACATTCTTACCGACAATTGCGTCAGGAATGAGTTGCAGTCTTTTGTGGATTGTTTAGCTGGGTATCATCAGATATAAATGGATGAGGAGGATGCATAGAAAACAGCTTTCATCATGCCATGGGGAATGTATTGCTACAAAATGATGCCATTTGGGTTGGAGAATGCCGGCGCCACCTACATGAGAGGCATGACTACTATCTTTCACGACATGATACACAAGGAGATCGAGATATATGTGGATGATGTCATCATCAAATCCAAAAAATCCACTGATCATAGGGAAGATTTGAGAAAATTCTTCAACAGACTGAGAAGGTACAACCTAAAATAGAATCCCGCCAAGTGTGCATTCGGGGTTCCTGCCGGAAAACTACTATGTTTCATCGTGAGTCGTCGAGGAATAGAATTGGACCCATAAAAGGTCAAATCCATCCATAAATTTCCACCATCAAAGAACAAGAAGGACGTGATAAGTTTCCTGGGGAGACTCAACTATATCAGTCGGCTCATAGCCCAGTCCATAGTCATTTGTGAACACATCTTTAAAATGCTAAAGAAAGATGCTGCTACTAGATGGACCGACGATTGTCAGAAAGCCTTTAACAGAATCAAGGAATACCTGTCAACGCCGCCAGTCTTGGTTCCTCCCAAGCGAGGAAGACCTCTATTACTTTACCTTACAGTATTGGATGGAGCATTCCGTTGTGTCCTAGGACAACATGATTAAACGGGGAGAAAGGAGCAAGCCATCTATTATCTCAGCAAGAAGTTCACCCCGTACGAGGCCCGGTATTCTTTATTAGAGCGCACCTGTTGTGCTCTGACTTGGGTAGCTCTAAAATTAAGGCATTATTTCTGTGCCTACACTACCTATCTCATATCCAGGATGGACCCGCTGAAATATATTTTCCAAAAGCCCATGCCCACTGGCAAGATCGCCAAGTGGCAAATATTGTTGAGTGAATTTGACATTGTTTATGTGACTCAGAAAGCAATCAAGGGTCAAGCCATAGCAGATCACCTCGCCGGGAATCCTATTGGCAGAGAATACGAACCCCTGAAAACATATTTTCCTGATGAAGAGGTGTCCTTTGTAGGAGAGGATATTGCGGAATCCTACGATGGTTGGTGGTTGTTTTTCGACGGAGCCGCAAATTTCAAAGGAGTTGGCGTAGGAGCAGTCCTGGTATCAGAAACCGGCCAGCATTACCCGGTATCCGCCAAGCTCAGGTTCCCTTTCACAAACAACATGGCTGAATATGAAGCTTGTATCCTGGGACTCAAGATAGCCATTGACATGAACATTCAAGAATTACTAGTGATCGGGGACTCAGACTTGCTCCTACATCAAGTTCGAGAAGAATGGGCCACCAAAAACTCCAAGATACTCCCCTATTTGCATCACATATAGGATTTAAGGAAAAGATTCACAAAGACAGAATTTCAACAAGTCCCCAGGGTCCAGAATGAGTTCGATGATGCATTAGCCACTTTATCATCCATGATCCAGCATCCAGATACAAAATACATTGATCCCATCCCAGTAAGGATCTATGATCAGCCAGCTTATTGTGCTCACGTTGAGGAAGAAGCGGACGAAAAGCCATGGTTCCACAACATCAAAAGGTATTTGACCACAGGGGAATATCCAGAACTTGCCAATGGTACTCAAAAGCGCATACTTTGGAGGTTATCCAATAATTTCTTTCATAGCGGAGGAATCTTGTATAGGAGAACTCCCGATTTGGGTTTGTTAAGCTGTGTCGAAGCAAAAGAAGCAACCAAACTATTGGATGAAGTGCACGCAGGGACATGCGGGCCACACATGAACGGTTTTGTCTTAGCAAAGAAGGTACTCCGAGCAGGTTATTTTTGGATGACTATGGAAACAGACTGTATTCAGTACGTTCGCAAGTGCCATCTCTGTCAGATACATGCAGACATGATAAAGGTGTCTCCAAACGAGCTTACTACAACTAGCTCACCGTGGCCATTTGTCGCCTGGGGAATGGATGTTATCGAACCTATTGAGCCTGCCACTTCAAATGGGAATCGGTTTATCCTGGTGGTAATTGATTACTTTAGTAAATGGTTTGAAGCAGCATCATACAAGGCAGTGACTAAGAAAGTTGTGACAGATTTTGTCCGTGATCGTATTGTTTGCCGGTTTGGGGTTACAGAATCAATCATCACTGATAATGGTTCAAACCTCAACAGCGATCTAATGAAAGTAATGTGTGAGGCATTCAAGATCAAGCAAAAGAACTCTACAGCCTACAGGCCTCAGATGAATGGAGCTGTAGAGGCAGCCAACAAGAACATCAAGAAGATACTAAGGAAGATGATCGAAAGTCACAAGCAATGGCATGAGAAGTTATCATTTGCTTCACTGGGATATCGCACCATTGTCCGCACATCAATTGGGGTAACTCCCTACATGCTAGTTTATGGTACAGAGGCGGTCATTCGTGCCGAGGTAGAGATTCCCTCCCTAAGGATCATACAAGAAGCAGAGTTGGATGACGCGGAATGGGTAAAAGGCCACTACGAGCAGTTAGCCCTTATAGATGGAAAAAGAATGAATGTAGTTTGCCACGGTCAATTGTATCAGAATAGAATGTCCAGAGCCTTCAACAAGAGAGTTAAGCCAAGGAAATTCACACCAGGGTAGCTGGTGTTGAAGAAGATATTCCCGCATCAAGATGAAACCAAGGGGAAGTTCTTTCCCAACTGGCAAGGTCCGTACATGGTTCACCGGGTTCTAACTGGAGGAGCACTTATTCTTGCAGAAATGGACGGAGAAGTCTGGCTGAAGCCAATCAACTCAGATGCAGTGAAAAAATATTATGTCTAACCATCTATGATTTCTTTATGATGTAATTTGAACTACGCCTGACTTGATTCCCGCTTAAGAGGGGATACGTAGGCAGCCCTATGGGTTCGGCCACAATTTAATAAAAATATCAGTTCCCCCTATTATTGGAACTGGGGAAGAATTTTGAGGAGAACCCTCAAAATTCCGATACTAGTCTTCAGCCACTCATCGCCAGGGATGTCACCTCAGTAAACTGGGGCAGAATTTTGAGGAGGACCCTAAAAATTCTGGAGCAAGAAAGGTTGCAATGCTTTGAACCACGTCGCAGTCGTTGGTTCATTTAAATAAAACTATTTTCTACTTATGTTATATTTGTTGAATCATGCATAACTATGACAGCTGTTGTTTAGCAATGCTACCCCAATGATACGCAACACCGGAAGCCACGGGAAAACAAACTAACCTTTCCCCTTTACAAAACTCATGATTTTCTTTGGATGCAGGCACCCAAGTCACAAAGTTACTAGACATGTTACGCAATCACATTAAACCGTCGCACCTATTCCCATTTGCTACCCGCGCACAATATTCCCCAACAGCCGCAGCATCACAACCAGCTAAGAATCTTTATTACTATCTGCATTATCTGCATTGTATAAGGCTACTTTTCTGCCTTCTGAGACTAAGCATTGTCTCCATCTGCATTTTCTGCATTGCATAAGGCTATTTTTCTGCCTTCCGAGACTAAGCGCTATCTCCATCTGCATTTCCTACATTGCATAAGGCTACTTTTGTGCCTTCCGAGACTAAGCGTTGTCTCCATCTGCATTTCCTGCATTGCATAAGGCTACTTTTCTGCCTTCCGAGACTAAGTATTGTCTCCATCTGCATTTCCTGCATTGCATAAGGCTACTTTTCTGCCTTCCGAGACTAACCGCTGTTTCCATTTGCATTTCCTGCATTGCATAAGGCTGCCTTTCTGCCTTCTGAGACTAAACGTTATCTCCATCTGCATTATCTGCATTGCATAAGGCTATCTTTCTGCCTTCCGAGACTAAGCGTTATCTCCATCTGCATTATCTGCATTGCATAAGGCTATCTTTCTGCCTTCTGAGACTAAGCATTGTCTCCATCCTACATTATCTACATAAGGCTACCCTTTCTGCCTTCCAAGGTTAAGCTCTACCTCCATTTGCATGGCTAAAATACTGCCACTTTATCTTTCTTGCATGGATAAAATACTGCCACTTTCATTTACATCTAGCAAATCAGCTGAAATATCGCCATTTTACTTATCATATCGGCTGGATTATCGCCGCAATGCATTTAAATTTTTCTATTGGCTGAAATATCGCCATTTCACTTATCATATCGGCTAGAATATCGCCGCACTACATTTAAATTTTTTTGTCAGCTGAAATATCTCCATTTACGCTTTCGCGTCGGCTGAAATACCGCCAAATCTTGCATTTCATGGGCTGAAATATCGCCAAACTATCCAAAGGCGTCATCATTCGAAGGTACCATCTTCATAGACCGAGAACACCATGCCATGGCCTGAGGATCCCACTTTATATCTTGCACATCATTATTCAACAGCATAATGATTCGGAGGCACCATTATCATAGCCCGAGAACATCATTTCATAGCCTGCGAATCCTTCAATTTTGCGCTTCATGGCCCAAGACATCATGGTCTGAGGACGTCATCCTAACCGTCCAAAGATAGCACTCATGGTGCAACGGGAACTTGCATCATGTTTTAATTATGCACAATATACGCCGCATTGCTCATTTGCAGGTACACCGGCTAGTGAATGGCCATCTCAGCAGGAGCGATCCCGCTTCGGTTCTTCGCAACCTATTCGACTCCAAACACCTTTTCAACCATCGCGCCCGTCTTTTTGAATCTCCATCGACACATTCCGTCAATGGTTCCTAAACAACATATGGCCTGATTCCTGTGAAACCAGGGATATGTAAGCAGCTCAGAAGCCAGGGCTCGGTCAGAATTCTTTTCAAACCGCCAATTCGGTCAAAATTGGCCATCTTGTCTTTACCCGACAACTCTTTCATCCTCCTCGGATAAAGAGGGGCAGCTGTTGATACCCAATTTTTCCCTATGTATTTTTTTTATATACCCAAAATACTTTCAAAATAGCATATATGGGCATATATAAGAACCACAAAAGGTTTTGACATTTTTAATATTCTCAAAACTAATTTATAACCTATTTTTACACCATAAGACCCAATAATTATTCCCAAAACTTGCCATTTTGGAGAATGATTCACTTTACTCTCACATTTACATCAAAATATAGTTTTCATGATTTTTTGCATATTTTTTACAAGTTCATTTGGTATTTTTAAAACTAAATTGTATGTAATTGCAATTTTAGCCCACTTTCAGATTAAATAGCATTTTAATTACAAAATCAATCCCAATATTTTTTAAATTAATATTTACATATTATTTATTAACTCAGTGCTTTTAATTTGATTTTAAAACATCTTTTACTATTTTTGTAAAATCAAAAGGGAAAACTGGCTATTTCAATTGTGGCCTCAAGTACTTCCAATTATAGCCTATTTTGACCCCCTAATTGACCGCAAATCAGGCCCCAAATTGACGAACCAATTCAAATCTTACCCCGAACCATTGACCCATTAACTAAACCCGCCTGGTTTTATATTTAATCTTGGCCGTTGATCATTTTGATCAACGGCCCTCCTTCACTCTTTCCTTTTTAATCCCACCAAGCCCGTAACCCTATCTCTCATTCCTCTCGTGTAGCCGCCTCTGAAACCTCTCCTTCCCTTAAATTCTCTCTAACACTCGAAACCCTAGCCGCCTCTGGCATCTTCTCCGACTAGTTCTCACTGAAGTCCATGGCTTCTCAGGCCGTGGACGACCGGTGCTCACTTCCCTTCACCCCATCATGGCTGATCAGGGTTTTCGAGGTCCAACCTCAAAGTTGTCCGTTCAGATCTTCTACAGATCTGAGGTCCTATGGACTCTCCGTCTCCGTTCCGACGTGTTCGAGCTTTAAAAGGCCTAGCTATGGTTCAGACCTGTTCGAGAACAGTTCCTTTCCAAGCCTTCTCATTGCTAGGGTTTATGAGAAACCCTAAAAGCTTGTTCGAGGTTCCTTCTTCCTTTATTTTCTTAGATCTGTGTTATACTCGAGGCTTTAAAGCTTTTCCCTAATTTTCTTTCCAAAACTAGTCTGTTTCAATTTAGGTTTTTCAAAATCTTAAAACGATCTCCGTTTCTTCTTTTTCTTCTTTCTTTGTGTGAATCTGTCTGTTTATGAAATTTTTTATGAGTTTTCGCTTATGTCTTGTATCCTTTCCTCACATGTCTTCTCCTATTTGTCGTTATTATGCATGTGCTTCTATTTGTGCTCTGTTATTTCTTCTACTGGTTTCTACAGCATATTTTTACATGTCTATCTTATCTGTTCCTTTACTATATTCTTACTGTCTTGTTTGCCTTTACCAGACCTGTGTTTTAGTTCTAAACCTATTTCATTTATTGTTCCTAAGTTCTATGTCACCTCTTTTCTCTCCTGAACTTGCTTGAGTTCTGAGCTTTTCTTAAACCTGTTCTTTACGATTTTTCACTTTGTTGCTTCGAACTTGCTATTGTATCTGTGTGCTCTAAAAGAGACCTTGAGTCTGTTTTAGTGATTTGCCTTCTCCTTTATGTCCCCAACTAGAATTGAGACCCTAGGGTTTTGGATTTTTGCGAGTTTTGGGTTCTGTGTCGGGACTAGGGTTCTATTTAGGACCCTGGGCTCTCTCAAACTCATGCTGAGTCTATAAACTAAGCTGGAACTTTCCTTTGCTTATGATTTTGAAACTGTCTATGCCAATCTTTTCTTTCTTGTTTGACACTTGTGTGCTTATATTTGAGGGTTTTTCCTTCAAAAGGGTTCTGCCAACTTGTAATTGATTCCAATTTCCTTTTAATAAGGCTCGATTGATTTGTTACTGATTTTTCCAATTGAACTTTTCCTCATCCTTTTTCTGACTAAGTTCATTCGAACAAAGCTTTCAATTTACTGGCTGTTTGATTGATCTACTTGCCTTATTTCTCACAAATCATGTACCATAGGATTCTTGCCTTAAATAATCTCTGTGTATTTACCTGTGTTATGATACTTTGGAAATATTTTTGATTGTTTCTCTTTCCTTAATTATCCCATGCCCATTTGAAATCAAATCCCTTAACCAAAGGGAAATACTATGTGAATGATTGAAAACTATTTTTTACCTTTTTTCTTACTTGTATTCTGCACTATAAAAAGGGACTACTCTTTCTGCTCTTAGACAGACTTCAGAATTAAAAAAAAAACATTTTACAGAACTCACAAACACTTCTCACAACTACACGCGACACAATTGCAATACTTTCTCTACTTCTTATACTGAGCACTCTGCTCCTCTTCACTTTTACTGTCTGAAACATTCTTGAGTTCCTTTGAACTTTCAAGTATTTGCTGAAGAACTTGAGTTTGCTCTTGCTGACTTCTGGCTGTTTACTTGCTCTTATTGCCCTGTTATTCTAGTGTTTGCAGCTGGTATATCACTCTTAATTAAATACTGCCCCTCCACTATGTGATTATTTTACTCCTAGCCAGTTATGCTTTCTTTCACTATGCATCTACATCCTAGTCTGTTATGCTTTCTTTCTTTATGTTTCTGCACCTTTAGTCTGTTATGCTTTCTTTCTTTATGTTTCTGCACCTTTAGTCTGTTATGCTTTCTTTCTTTATGTTTCTGCACCTTTAGTCTGTTATGCTTTCTTTCTTTATGTTTCTGCACCTTTAGTCTGTTATGCTTTCTTTCTTTATGTTTCTGCACCTTTAGTCTGTTATGCTTTCTTTCTTTATGTTTCTGCACCTTTAGTCTGTTATGCTTTCTTTCTTTATGTTTCTGCACCTTTAGTCTGTTATGCTTTCTTTCTTTATGTTTCTGCACCTTTAGTCTGTTATGCTTTCTTTCTTTATGTTTCTGCACCTTTAGTCTGTTATGCTTTCTTTCTTTATGTTTCTGCACCTTTAGTCTGTTATGCTTTCTTTCTTTATGTTTCTGCACCTTTAGTCTGTTATGCTTTCTTTCTTTATGTTTCTGCACCTTTAGTCTGTTATGCTTTCTTTCTTTATGTTTCTGCACCTTTAGTCTGTTATGCTTTCTTTCTTTATGTTTCTGCACCTTTAGTCTGTTATGCTTTCTTTCTTTATGTTTCTGCACCTTTAGTCTGTTATGCTTTCTTTCTTTATGTTTCTGCACCTTTAGTCTGTTATGCTTTCTTTCTTTATGTTTCTGCACCTTTAGTCTGTTATGCTTTCTTTCTTTATGTTTCTGCACCTTTAGTCTGTTATGCTTTCTTTCTTTATGTTTCTGCACCTTTAGTCTGTTATGCTTTCTTTCTTTCCTTGTGTTTCTCTAAATGCTACTCTATGTGAGTCCCTTCCCTTTAACCCCTTTGTATGAGAGTATAGTTCCAGTCATGGCAGCATCATATTATTGTTGCCCATGACTTTGAACTAAGTTCTTTTGAACCCTTATTCAAACTAATTCCCACTCCCCTTTCCCCTTCATGTGCTGAGCCTTGACTCAAGTCTGGTGGTGTCCTAATCACCATCCAGACTCAGGTCTGACCTCTAAGGTCTACTCCTAACTTTCTTAACCCAAACAAGTGGTCAGGGGTGTGCTAGTCTGCACCTGTGGCTGGGTATGACCACCATTTGTTATGGTTCCCCAATCACTTTGCACTTACTTCTAGTTCTAAGTTCTGCCCCTTTCTTGCAAGCCATGCTTTGGGACCTTGGAGGTCCATCTGAACTTGGATGCCTGAGGGTTGGCTATTCCACACTGCACTATTTCGTTCTAACTATCCAGCGTGTAAGAACTGCCTGGAGCCCTTAAGGCTCCTTGGAACTCTGAAACACTTTGGATAAGAGAAGGCTTTGGAAATCTGGATCCCGGAGTTAGTTAAACGCATGTTATTGGACATCAAAATTGAATTAGGCTGCTTGGATCCAACTGTTAGCTTTTGATGTATCTTTCATTTCCAGTTTGATTTATTGGGTTTGTAATAATCTTTGTATGAAAATTGGGGAATATAGTAAAAGGGTGTGGGAGGGGTTTTTACTTTCTTGCATCAATAAAGGGTAGATATCATGACTTTAGGACTTTAATTTTCTTACTAGAAATCCTGCCTATAGGATTGTCCAATATTTCTGATTCAAAGTCACCATAGATACCATGCCTATAGGGTTTAACATTTAATTATGCTGCAAGTCATCTAGAAATTCTGCCTATAAGGTTTAATGTTGAATCATATTGCAAATCACTAGAGATCTTGCCTATAGGACTTAACGTTCATGTAATTAATGCATATAGAAATCATGCCTATAAGGAATGCATGTGCATTAGTCAAACTGTAGGGTTAGTTAACACAATCATCTTTTACAAGTTCAATAACAGGCTTTAAAAAATCAAAAATATATATCATGCCAATAGGACTTTGCAGCAAACTCAACTGATTCGTTTTAAGCAATAAGAGTCTGTTAATTAGTCTTTAAACGTCTTTATCCAGTAACGTTTTCAAAAGCCCCAATCTTTTAATAAAACCCTCTGAACCAGTATACTTTTAAGTTCTTCAAATCTGCATCTCTTTCTGAAACGATTTCTTTCTAAACATTCTGCCTAAACATTTTACTCAGTCCCTGAAACTGTCTTTTAAAACGGTTCTGCAGCTTACTTTTCCTTCGATATTTCTGTCTCTGAAACTCTTTCGCAACCATTTCTGTATTTTATGCTCGAACAATCTGATGATTCTTTTACTCATTTCTTAATTTACTGCAGTCTATACCCTCTTTTCAAAATTCTTTCTGCATTAGACTACTTTTCTGAAACCAGTATTTTAAAATCACTCGCTTAAAATACCTTAATACCTGACAACTGTATCCAAGCTGCCTAATACGGCCTACCTGTCTAAACGTATGTATTGAACCAATCTACCCGCTGCTTAATTTTTAATTTTTAAAGACCAAACTAGTATGTGTAAAGGCATGCCAAACCATATGTTATCTGATTTATGGGGTTTATGTGAGCCTTGCCTGTTTGTTTGTTCATTCCCCCTACTTGTTACTTGCTTTTTGAATGTCGACTAGAACTTTTTCTTTTAAACTCCATAAACGCCCCATCCCTTTCTTCCCCTCTTAGGATTAGAAGTCCTAATACCCCGGGACTGATAGTTTGGGACGGGTAATAGCATGCATTAGGCAAACGATACCATTTCGCGCTCCAATACCTTAACGGGATGGGAAGGGTAGACATGGAGATGATGATTACACAATAGCACTATACGTACAATCAGGTGTCGGTGTTGTGAGAATGATCCATGTAATGTACAAACCTAGGACCCCTCCCCCCCTTCCCCTTTATTAGTTTAATAATTTTTTCAAAATTTTTTAAAGATGTCCAGTCTTCAACTTCCGTTCCTTGTACTTCTTTTAAGTTACTTGTACCAATTATTTAACCCATTTCCTTTACTTGCGTATCTCTTCTTTAATCACAAAAACTATTTCCTTCAAAATTTCAGCACTTATAAATCCTTTTCACATCCTTATTTGTAATTGTTTCCCATGTTTGCAATGCTTGTTTGTTTATTTGTTGCTTACATTTAAAGTCACAATTGTAGCATGGTTGGGAACCATACTAGTGGATCTTTAGGGGTGCCTAAAACTTTAAGCCCTTACCCGAACTCTGGTTTTTTATATTTATTTCTTTTAAAGTGTCCTAATGCACTATAATCATTAGGTAGCGACTCTCCAAACTCTCAAAACCCAATTCCCAAAGTGGGAAAAGAGTTTTCCTCCCAAATGACATGAACCCGATTTCGCTATTTAGGAAAAAGGAGGCGTCGACAAGACCAAATCAGTATTTGTCAAGGCATGCTAAATAAATGATTGTTTGACTTATGTGGTTAATTTGAGCCTTGTTTGCTTGTTTGCTCTACCTTTTTATTTGATACTTGTTTTGAATGTCGAGCTAGAATTTTATCCTTTAAACCATAAAGGCCTCCATCCCTTTCTTTCCCCTCTAGGATTAGAAGTCCTAATACCCCGGGACTGATAGGATTGGGACGGGTAGTATCATGCGATAAGTAAACGATACTGTTTCGCGCTTTAATACCTTAACGGGGTAGGAAGGGTAGACATGGAGATGATGATTACACGAGAACACTCCACTTATAATCGAGTATCAGTGTTGTGCGAATGATCCATGTAATGTATAAACCTAGGACCCCCTTTCTCTCTTTTTTTTAATTATTAGTTTAACAAATTTTTCTGAATATTTATAGATATTGCATTTTCTGCTTCTCACATGATTTTCGGATTATTTGCACTAACTAGTTGACTTTTTCCCTCTATTTGCGCATTTTTACCAAACTGCTCCTTTCTAAAATTCAGCATTTCTTTTAACCTTTTGTGCTTCTTGTACTTGTTTATTTGCACTTGCATTTAAAGTCACAATTTTAGCATGGCCGGGAACCACACTAGTGGATCTTGAGGGGTGCCTAACACTTTTCCCTCGGGATAATTTCAAGCCCTTACCCAAAACTCTGGTTTTCATCTTTAATTTTTTTCTAAAAGTATCCTAATGCACTATAATCATTAGGTGGCGACTCTCCAAACTCTAAAAAAACCAAATTCCCAAAGTGGGAAAAGAGTCGTCTTCCTGAATGTCGTGAACCCGATTCCACTTTAGGAAAAAAAGGGGTCGTCGACAAGGCACACTAAACAGACTAGATCATTGTGAAGCACAGGAGTGGCTATAAACCCCTCCCTGACGAGGATCTCCTCCTCATGACCAATCTGAGGTTCCACTGTGAGTGCTTCTGCTTAGCTCTAGGATGAGCTATGCCTCTAGGTCGACCTCGGCCTCGGCCTCGGCCACTACCCTTGGTAGAGTGCTCTAGCTCCAATCGTTGTAGATGTTGTGCGTGTTCTCACCATATGCATGAGAACAAAAATGGAATGATTCAAACATCAGTGATAGAACAAAATTGCATGATAGGGAAAGAAAGAAGTGAAATTTTTCCTAAAATTACATAGCCTCTATAAAATAAATACAGACGTTTCCGTGTCAATCCTCCAGACTCTACTAATCTTGCTCATGACTCGTGAGACATATGTCACCCAAAGCTCTGATAACAACTTGTCATGACCCGAAATTCTCAATCTCGGGACCGTGATGGCACCTAACATCCACTTTCTAGTCAACCCGACGCTAATAAATACATTAACTAATTATTTTTGGCAATTAACTCAAGTAATGAAAATAAACGAGAATAATACTCCAAATCTAACACAGTGTGAATATAAACAACGTAATACTAACTACTCCTAAAAATCTAAAGTCACGAGTACATGAGCAACTAGAAGTCTACAAACTATGTATGAAACAAATACAACTATTTGAAAAATATAAACAATAAAGGTAGGATATGGGACGGGATTTCAAGGTCTGCGAATGCCATCAGATCTACCTCGAGACTCCGTATGAAAGTGATTCGAGCTGCCACTAAGCTCCGCTGGGACCGAAACCAGTATCTACACAACAAGTACAAAAGTGTAGTATGAGTAAAACCAACCAAATGTACTATGTAAGTGTCAAGCCTAGCCTCCACAGGGTAGTCATGAGGCTATGACAAGACACTTACATAAAAACTAGTACAAATATATATATAAAGCAAAATAATAACAAGAATAATGATAAAATATTAAATGGGAGGGGACATGAGAAAGGGGAGAATACCATAAAAACGGCAAGTACGATATCCCGAAATAACATCTTCTGAATTAAGCAACAGTATAACTAAGTAAATCACAAATTCCGAAAATTAGATAAAGTAATTATATGAAAATAAATGGCATGACATTACCCTTCTTCCTTTTACTGTCAAATCTCTCAATATCTGATAATGAATTTAAATAAGGCACGAAAATAGCTTTCGTTTATGAGTCTCGAAATATGATTATGAATTCAAATAATGCACAACAACGCCCTTAATATCTTTTATGTTAGCTTATTTATGAGTCTCAAATTATCAACATAAAATAGACCTAGTGTTTTTTGCTTTGTTAATAAATTAGATGATTCAAAATACACACACATTGTGTAGCATTACCGGTTCACGATGCACCATTATCGGTTCATAAAGTACAGTTAATCGTTCTGAAATGTCGTTAGCATCGTTAACCATTCATGGTGTTAGTGGTTCACAAAACATTGCTTGCGGTTCACAAAGCACTATTAGTGGTTCACAAAGCACTATTAGTTGTTCATAAAGTGCCATTAATGGATCATAAAGCAACATTAGCACCATTAGTGATTTACACCATTAGCAAAGCTTCATTAGTGATACATAAAGCGGCATTAACGGTTCACACTATTAGTGGTTCACACAGCATCGTTAGTGATTTACAAAGCACCATTAGCATCCCTCGAAATGTCGTTAGAACCACTAAAAAGCACCGTTAGCGGTTCATAATGTGTTGCTAGTTGCTCATAAAGCTTCGTTAGTGCCACTAGCAGTTCACGTAGTTAGTGGTTAATCAAGCTCTGTTAGCGCTTCACAAAGTGGTGTCTCACGACCCAAAATCCACTAAGGGTCGTGCTGGCGCCGGACACCTCTATCAAGCCAGCCAACTAACTCATCAATTAATTCCTCTTTTAATACTTTTGAAAATCTCAGGTTTTTCCTTCCATATTTTATAAATAAAAGTTCTCTACTAGAATTCGAATTTAAATAATAATAGTTAGAACAAATCCGTCATAAACCCTCCCAGAAACCCAGTATCACAAGTACATGAACGACTACTGATAAGAGAAATAAAATACAACATCCGCCCGGAATACAGTGGGCAGAA
>MU737846.1:22350-51998 GCA_026770625.1 Nicotiana glauca | reverse complement strand
GCAATGTCTTTATTGTACTGAAAATGTCGCACAAAATCTTGAGCCACGTCTCCCAATGTAAGCCACTTACCAACATCATGACGATTATGCCATTCTAAAGCTGCCCCAGTCAAGCTCTTACTGAAGTATGCCATCAACAAATCATCTTTATCACCGACACCTTTCATTTTATCGCAATAGATCCTCAGGTGAGTTACCGGATCTCCATTCCCATTGTACAAGTTAAATTTTGGCACTTTAAACCCTGCGGGCAGGCGAACGTCAAGGGATACAGACGATTCTTTGTAAGACATGTTACCATGGTCTCCCATTCCTTGTATATTTTTTAAGGATTGTTCTTTCGGCTTTATGGCTATTTTATCTCGCCCTACTTTCCCTGTGACCTTTTCATCTCCAGTATGAAGTTCATCCCAAGGGCTCTTTCCGTATTCATTGTTAGGGGTAGTAGATATGACAGGAAACATTGGTGGTGGCGGGGGTAGTGCCTTCCCAGTCATCCAGGCTTGATACATGTCTGCCATGTATAGTCTTAACATCCGCACCTCTTCACTCAACCCATTATCCCATTCATCCACGTGCTGTCGGGCACCGGTACTAACCACCTCAATTCTATTGTTGTTGGCCATTGCCTTTTGTTGTCGAGAAGAATTACCAATTTGGAAACCACAAACCAACCACCTTTCTGGAATGACAACATGAAACCACCATGTTAGCGTAAAGGCATTGATTTTTCCTTTCTTTCTTTGTTTTCCTCTATTTTCTTTTCTTTTTGCCTTTATGTGGCTTTTCTTTCTCTTTTTTTTTCTTTTTCTTTTTGGTTATGGTCGAATCCTATGTAGATTGCCTACGTATCATGACCCCGCATGAATCAGACCGAGCGTAGTTCTTGCAAATTAATGCAAAAATAAAGAAGTATTTTTTTTTTGGGATTTTCCAAATTTGTTTTTCTCTAAAGGGAAATTACAGAAGCAGACTCCAACTACAAACTCGACGATTAACACTACATCAAAATTTCTCATCCTGGGCCCATGGGGCATCACTCGGCATCGCCACAGACTTCTGCAAGACTGAGAATGTTTCAATGTCGACTGAGATTATTTTTAACAACAACTGGCAATGTAATGACTTATTTTGACAAATGGCTATTTTTTGCAAAATTTCGTTTAAGAAGCTACAAACTCAAAATTTCTCATCCTGGGGCCCGTGAGGAATCACTCGGCATCGACACAGGCCAGCGCAAAACTGAGAAGGTTTTAATGTCAGTTGTGACTATTTTTACAAAATTGGCCATGTAATGGCTTATTTTGGCAAAGCGAGTATTTTTTTTGTAAAATTTGTTTCAGAGGATACACACTCGATGATCAAAATTTCTCATCCTGGGGCCCATGGGGCATCACTCAGCATCACCACAGACCAACGCAAGACTGAAAAAGTTTTAATGCCAATTGTGGCTATTTTAGCAAAAACCGGCCATGTAAAGACTTATTTACAAAGTGGTTATTTTTTGTAAAGTTAATAGATGACCCAAACTTGATTTTGTGGATACGGCCTTTCAGCATTTACGCAAGGGATATTTCAAGGCTGCGTCCGCAAATTATTCAAAGTGACTCAAAGTGGCTATTCTTGCAAAAACGGCCTTCCGGCGTCCTTTTGAGGGATATTCGGTTTATTTTAAACAAGAATAGCTTCACCTGACTTATTTATAATAAAATCAAAATTTTGACATTTTTTGGCTATTTTTGCAAAAGGGATGATTGGACTCGTCAAGGGTTGCCTACGTATCTCACACGTGGTGAAAATCAAATCAGCGTAGTTCGGGCAAATTAACAAACTATTTTAAAACAAACCACTTTTTTCTATTTTTTTTTTGGAAAAAAAAAATCAAATAACAAAACTATTTCAAAGCAATTTTTTTTTTCATTTTTATTGGCAAAACAAACTATATATTTTTTAATTTTTGAAAACAAGACAAATAACGACTTTTTTTATTATTTATTTTCAACAACTAAAAATAAAAATTCTTTTATATTTTTCCTTTGCTTTAGTAAAACGAATTATTAAAACCAAAACCTTTCCATTTTTCAACTTCTTTTTTTTTTACAAAATTTCGGTAGAGTTTCGACAGCATTTGGGCATCAGTTACTTCAAAACTAAACTATTAATTCTTTACACTGCTATTTCTCTCTTTTTTTCTCCTTTTCTCAATTTCACAAAATTTTTGATGTTCAAAAGCCGGTCAGCATGCGGGCCCGAGACAAATAAATGCAGCACGTAAAATGCATCATGATGGTCATTTCATATCCGGTTACCTGTCCTAGACGGTCCCAACCCCTGTGTTGAGTCCCCTAAGTCATATACACGTGATGCAAATAAACGCTCCTACTCTAAGTTCAAAACCTGGTTATATGTTCTAGACTGTGTACCCGAGCGGACAACTCGAGTCGAAGAGGGGCTACGTACCGGGAACCAAAAGGCCATCCGGCTTAGTAACTTGTCCGGCCTCTTTCTTATTTCAGGGTATTGACACTAACAGAATAGGGAGTCTCAACCAGTAAGCACATCCCCGGAGGTGAGAAGAGAAGGGTTTTCGGCACAGTTTATATACAATTCAAATAATATCAAAGCGGTAAATATTTAGCACATTAATCATGAACATATAGGAAAATCAGATATAAACAAATACAACAATTATTTCTAGCTCGAATTCTTAAACCCTGAACCAAAGTTTTGGGTTTGCATTCCCCAGCAGAGTCGCAAGAGCTGTCACACCTCCTTTTTCCGAAGCTTTACAGCTTTTACTACACCCCGGGAAGGGATATAGTAAAGAAAGGAGTTTTTCCACTTTAAGGACAATCGAAACGGGATTCGTTTTTTATTTAAGATTCAGAGTCGCCACTTGGGAGATTTATGGTGTCCCAAGTCACCAGTTTGAATCCAGAATCGAGGAAGGGTTTGACTCTATTTAACAATCGCGAACCAAAAATCCGGGTAAGGAATTCTGTTAACCCGGGAGAAGGTGTTAGGCATTCTCGAGTTCCGTAGTTCTAGCACGGTCGCTCAACTGTTGTATTTGGCTAAATTTGATTTTTTATATATGTCAAACTACGGTGCAATTTTAAAAGTTATTTACCGCTTTTTGTCAATGATTTTATTTAAGAAAGTGAACGTCGTTTAAGAACATGTTTTCGGATCACGTCACATGAAATGCACCCGGATCCTTGACATATTCTTATTCGACGTTTTCGGATTTGGATTTGGGTTGCATGAAATCCACACCCGTATTTAGGAAAGTAATTTAATTAAAACGCGCCTAAAGCGACTAATGTGTTGATATCTTTTGGGAAGGCCGTGAAATTCGCTAAACGGCCTATCCCAAATACTAAATATCTTTAATAAGTAATTGATGAGGGTCCCACAATTGTATATTTTTTTTATTTGATGAGGCTCATCTCATTTTATTTATTAAAGGCCAAACTAAAGTATGCTAAGTTTTCTATTTTGTTTTGTCTCTAAAGGTTAATTAATCCATGAATATAAATTCAAGTCTCAAATTCAAGTCCGGATTCAAACAAAAGGGTAAAACCTTTTAGCTTGAACCCGATACCTAATTCAAAACTCAATTATATATTTATGTATTAATTTCCCTATTTCCAACTATTTTTGCTTATAGTGGTTTTATTGGGATTTAATGACAACTTTCAGTATTTCAACCTTGCTTGAACCAAGAACATTTCCGAAACATGGGCCTAATACCAACGAAAAGCATGCCCTAATTCTACTGGTCTTTTCTTGTGGAATTTAAACTAAGCCCAAAAGTGAATAACCAAGCCTAACTCCAATTCATCAATGAACATGTCCGTATTACTTCGGGTGCTATTTATTCCCTACAAATCAATTTTATACATGAGTCAATTATCCATTTCCACGTACAATGAACAAAACACCAACTATGGTTTTACTCTAATTCTTATTAGCATGTATATACAGGTCTGATTTACCATTCTATACAAACGAATCATAGACACCTATTATCACTGTATTCTAATCGCTATTGCCATTTCCCTATTATTTTATGAGTTTAAGATTTTGAGCATTAACTTTTACACAGGATCACCTTTCACTGAGAATTGGCTATTTCGATTAAGCTAAATTACAACAATTGATTGACTAATGATTACCAAAGAAAACACCGAAAATCTAGAAACAATATATGACCACTAACTGGAGTCTCTATATGACTCAAATGAAGTTACAGACCTATATCCCTTCACATACTAATAAACTAAAATTCTAGTATCCAACTCAACAGTCCTTTTACAATCCAATTATAATAAATTATACAAGTTGTTTCAATCTTTCAATTCCTTACTACTACTATTACTGTATAACTACAATTCAAATTAACACATTATCATACAAATTGACATCGGATTGACATTGATCTAGATTTTTATTTCTTCGATTTGATCACTACACATAGATTCAGCTCTGCAACATCAATTGAAACTGAAAAGTACCTGAAAATAGGATTTCAACAGAAGAAAGAGGTTGAGGTCAGTGAACAGCAATAAGAAAACAGCAGATCAACAGTTTAATTTCCACAGCACAAGGATTTTTTAAAATCAAATTTCTTCAATCATCCACCAGAATTACAGCAACATGAATATCAGCATTCAGCTTGATCAAAATGACTTAATTTGAACTTAAACCCATTCGAAATCCTTGCTAACAGGCCTATGGAGTTTTAATAACCAAATTGGACTAGAATTGTGAGAAACACAGCTGGATATTGCAAATGATCAAAAATTCTTAATGGAACAGTGACATTTTTGGGTTTTCTACTGATTTTCAGTTGTTTTTGGATTTTTTTTTTTGAAAGCAGTTTCAGATCTGGAAAAGAGAATTATAATCTGAAATTTCAAATTTCAGATCTGGAAATGGGCAGATATTTTTGGGGGGAATTTTTGGGGTTCCAAACTTGTTTATTAAGGCATTGGGATGCCTATTTATAGGCACAATTAAGGGGCAGAATGTTCTAGACATTTTACTCTTTTTCCCTCCTATTTAATTTCAAGTATTGCATATTAAGCCTTCAATTCCTAACTTGTTTCTCAAGTTACTACCCTAAGTTTATTGAATTCTATACCAAAGCCCTATTCTAGAATGTTCTATACCCCTACAATTCCTATACTACCCCTACTTCATTTCAGAATTTACCATTTCTAATAAACTTGCCATTTTCCTATGCCCAAACTCCCCCTGAGGTTCCCTAAAATAACTACCCAACCACAGCCCTTTTACCCTAATTAAATTTCTAACAGCTATAACCAATTCCAATTAATACCAATTGTTACTAACTGTTTTAACCATTAGGAACTAAATTTGAATCTGACTCTAAGAACAAACATAATAGCAGATTAATCAGGAATCGAATTAAAATTGCACCTAATCACAAACTAAGCTCACATCACCAGAATACTTCAAACGTATCTTTGAAACAATTCTACTAAAACGGTGCTCACGACACAATTTACCACAATTAACAAACAATGCTCATGATAAAGGACACGAGAATCATTACTCAGCGATTATTACTTTCACATAACCCTAAGTCTAAACTATTAAACAGTTGTACATGATATCCAGGAACTTATGAAACCAATAGAGGTACTAAAGAAAAACAGAGAGGTGAGAATGAAGTGAAAAAACAGAAGAAAGAAGAAACAATAATAGGAGCAATATGAACGGAGTAGACAGAAAAGGGGAAATACCTAATCGTCGGACTTAAACCAACAAATCAAAATTGGCGATGAAGCTTGACCAGTTGACGGCGAAGACGGTTATTTGACGACCTCCAACAAGATTCCATAGAAGATGATGACATATTTGTAAAGGGGGCCTCGAGATGGTGCGGGGGTATGGGTTTGGTAGTGTTCTATGGTGGCAGCGCCACCGGAGAATCCAAAAGTGGCGCTAGGGTTCCGGGGATTTGAAGAGTTGTGATGGGATTCGAGGAGAGATGGTTGGTGATTAGAATAGAGGAGGAGACGAGGAGTGTTTTGGTATAGGTTGGGTCGGAATCAGAGACCTGCCGCCGCCGTGAGCGAATTCCGACGGGCGGCGGATGGTAATCTACGGCGGATATTGGTGTGAGGGTTACGGGGGTATACAGAGAAGGCGACGAAATATTTTGTAGGGTTAAAGGAATCTCAAATATTTTTATGATTAATCCTCAAAAATTATGGGTCGTTGGATCAGTGGAAATGAGAGGCTGTGATCTAATTGGCCTTTAATCCCCAAAACGACGTCGTTTAAAAGTAGGGGGGACTGGACCGGGTAATGGGGGTGATTTGGGCTGGGTAGGTATTTTATGTTTGGGCTAATTAACTGTGGCCCAATTTGGATATTTCTTAAGACAAACCTTTTCAATTTATTCTTTAACTTGTTTCTTCTCATTTCTTTTATTTATTTCGTTTTTTTATTTATTTATTTTTATTTTCCTTTTGTATATTTTATTTTTTCTGATTTTGTAAAACTAAAACAAAACCTAATTAACTTCTAATATTATTTAAAAATCAAAAAATGCAATAATTATCAATTAAAATGGCCTAGGACTATTATTTTGTAATTTTCTTTAAATTGTTCTAAAATGAATTAATACCTACTTAATACTAAAATGTGAAATTAAATTCCTAAATATAAATGCATATTTTTATGTTTTTATATGACCTAACATGCACAAATAATAGGCAAACAATTAACACAAAATTCACAAAATTATAAAAATAAGGCAAAATCTTTTGTTTGAATTTTATGGGAATAACTCATATATAGGGCAAAAATCACGTGCTCACACTGATGCTACACTTTGTTCATCTTTTTGCACAGATCCAGGTGTCGGAGCAGCATTTGAATAGCAGTAGCATTTTGGGAGTGAGCTTCCAGTCCAGGGACATTCGAGGTAGCCTTGCTGACGTCCACAGGCCCGGAGTCCTTTCTATTTCATCCAGTTTGTTATTATTGTACCGTAGCAGACAGTTATATGCTTCATTCGAACTTTGTATTTAGCATTCTCTATACGTCCGTGATTATTGTGACACCAGTCTTGGGTAGAGGATTTGTTAAACTTCCACATTTATTTCAGTAAATTATATTTGAGACTTCCGCTTTATTGTTAAATGCTTTATTGTTGTTAATATTGTCGATGTTCGCTAAAGAGGTATTTGATAATTGGCTTGCCTAGCTCCCATTAGTAAGCGCCATCACGACTCCCGAGGGTGAAAAATTCGGATCGTGACAGTCAGGCAAGCCAACCAAATTACTTAATTAAATTTCCATTTTAAATATTTCTAAAATCTCTTCTTTTATACGTTTAAACTATACAAAGTAAATTTCACTGAATAAGAAATGAAATATTTAACAACTTTTAAAATTCTGAATAAATCTATAGACATCCCCAGAACCCGGTGTCACAAGTGCATGAGCTATTTCTAAAAAAATAATACAACACCACATCCGTCCGAAATATAAATTGGACAGAAAATAAATACAATATACTGAAAGAGACTATACTAGTTGCGGGTCGCCTCGAGTAATGCAGCTCACCTAGCCTCCATATCAACCATGCTGTTATGACCATTAGGCCACTATAGACGCATGTGCATGTGCAACAAAATACACAGAAGTGTAGTATGAGTACGAAAACAATGTGTACCCAATGAGTATCCCGTCTAATCTCGAAGAAGTAGAGACGAGAGGTCGACTTCGACACTTACTAGTGGTCCAATAATAATATTATTAATTCAATAAATTGCAAATTTATTAGCAACAATAAGTTCAGATAAGTCACGAAATAGGTAAAAGTTCCTCTTTATAAAAATCTCCGGATTCGTAATCCATTAATCAACAATTATCTCAAGTCGGGGGAGCAGATATCAATATCAATAAATCTCAAGGCAAGCAATACAAGCATGCGCAACTCATGTCGAGGCCGTATGGCCCGATCCAACATAAATATAAATTGTGCGCTACCGAGGGTCGAACGACACGAATCATAGATGCATCTATTACCCCACTCGCGAACTATCCATGCGACGTGATCAACATAAAATAAACAATCACCCTACTCGCGAATCATACATGCGACGCTGGTATACTTAGAAAAACATGCTCAGATAGCCAATCAAGAATTTATCCAAATAAAAGCCACTTCTCTTTTAACAATTTAAGAAAAAGAAGCTTAATCCCTTTTTGAAATTCATTTATTGATTCGATGTGATTTAAACAATTCGAGCTGTCAATAAGTTTATAATTAATACATGTATAACATGTTTTTGGGTCCTAGACTATCCGGACAATAGCATAATAGTAACTATGCACGGACTCTCGTCACCTCGTGCATACGTAGCCCCCACAACTAGAAGCACATGACCAATTAATTCACCTATGGGAACAATTCTCTCTTACAAGGTTATAAAGGAGACTCACCTCGCTCTGAAGCTTATATTCCGAATCAAGAACGCGCTCAAACCTCCAATTCGGAGCCGAGCGATCCAAAACTCAAAGTGCTAGGTGAAGACCCTCTTCCAAAAGCTCTAAAAATGCCTAAGAGGATGAAGAAAATGAGTTAAATGGTCTAAGTCTCGAAATTAATAGCTAGACACAGGCCTCTGATGTTACATTTGCGACACCAGGTTCGCAAATGCAAGGGTCACAATTGCGACAAAAACCTTGCAAATGCAAAGCCTGCTCCCCTCCAGCCATCGTCGCATTTGCGACAAGAAGATCGCAAATGCGAGCTTCGCAAATGCGAAGACTCCATCACAAATGCGACCCCTGACTGATTTGGTCCATTTCGCAAATGCGAACCCTTCAATCCTCGCAAAAGTGACCCAATCGTCGCAAATGTGAACAATCCCCCAGCCCCAAGTTCGCAAATGCGAACGGAACCTCGCAATTGCGATCATGCCAGCACCAGCAATCCTATTTCTTAGCAAATCACTCAAAAGCTATCCTGAATCTCACTCAAGCCCCCTGGGCTACAAACCAAACACCCACACAAGTCCAAAA
This sequence comes from Nicotiana glauca, assembly GCA_026770625.1. NCBI lineage: Eukaryota > Viridiplantae > Streptophyta > Magnoliopsida > Solanales > Solanaceae > Nicotiana > Nicotiana glauca. The sequence goes on along the minus strand of MU737846.1, from coordinate 42,929 downwards.
ATATAACAAGGACTTGCTCGAAGCCTCAAATCACCTCAAACAACGCTAAAATCATGAATCGGCCTCCAATCCAAGCTTTATGAACTTTAAAATTTCAAACTTCTACTTTTGATGTTTAAACCTATCAAATCACGTCTGATTGACCTCAAATTTTGCACGCAAGTCATATTTGACATTACGGACCTACTCCAACTTTCGAAATTGGATTCCGACCCCAATATCATAAATTTCACTTCCGGTCAAACTTCTCAAAACCTTCAAATTTCTATCTTTAGCCAAACGGCTCCAAAATGCTCCACAGACCTCCGAATTCACTTCCGATCGTGCTCCCAACTCCAAAATCACCATGCAGAGTTGCTCCCAGACTCGGAATCCCAAACGCACATCGATACACTAAAATTCTCTTCAACCCAAACTTATGAAATTTCTTCCAAAATGCTAACTTTCACAATAGGCGCCAAAATGCTCCCGATTTATCCAAAATCCGATCCGGGCATACGCCCAAGTCCGAAATCATCATACGAACCTACTGGAACCTTCGAATCCTGATTCCAAGGTCGTTTACTCAAAAATCCAATCTTAGCTAATTCCTTCAACTTAAAGCTTCCGAAATGAAAATTCTCTTTCCAAATCAACTCCGAACTTCCTGAAATTCAATTCCGACCACACGTACAAGTCATAATACCTAAAATGAAACTGCTCATGGTATTAAACTGCTGAACGGCGTGTTAGAGATCAAAATAACCAATCGGATCGTTACAATTTTGGCAGCTTGGCCAAACGGGCTCTAAGTCTTTCTCGTTGACTCTTTGTACGCCAACTGTTTTATGATGGTAATTGTTGACGCAGGGCAGCACAACAATATTTGTGGCTTAAAGCTAGAGTCAAATTTGAGTTTAAACTTAAAATATTTTAATATATACTTTTATTTGAAGCATATTTTTCTAGCTTTTTGAGATGTAAATAATAATTTTTTTATTTAAAAAGAATATAGCTATAAAATAAAAGTAACAAATATAAGATTGACAAATACTAGAAAGTTAAAATGACAATAAGCATCTAGTGGTGTCAAGATTATCGAATTTTCAAGTTCAGGGGATATTAAAGACTATATTAAATTTTAAGGGGAAACTAAACAAAAGTTGCTAAGTGTATGAGAGGTCCCAAACATTTTTGCCTTAATAAAATATATTGTGCATCACTTTTTTTGTTGGAAACGAAAATTTTTATTTCAACCAAGAATATGTCGTGCATCATTTTCTGCTTTTTATCACATTTCAAGCTTGCGGGAAGTATTTTGAAGCATCAAACAAATATTTCGAAATTAAATTTTCAAACTTCTTGAAATGATAATATATTCTAACCGTGTGTTCCTTCTTTTCCTAACCAAATATGTAGAAGTAACTTGATTAAAATATTATTATCTTTAGCCAAATAAAAAATTATAGTCAAAATAACGTTGTTTCTCCAGTTTTTTAATAGATTTTGGCACAAAAAATGATTTAAATAGTTGATGGACCTATAAAAATAAAAATATATATTTTGTTGTAAACAATGCCATGTGGATAAAGAAATTCATGTGGTAGCGTGTGTGTCACACTCTCATAGTTTGTTAGCGTCCACGGGGGTCGAGGTTATGAAATTGAAAAGTTCAGTGGGATATTAAAGACCACATGAAGTTTTTAGGGGGAACTAAACAGAAATAGTCATGTTCCGGAGGAGGGGGGGATCCCGAACTATTTTGCCATTTTATTACTAGTAATCTTAAACATTATTTTTGAAGAGAGAATTATCAAAAGTTTCAAACAATCAATAGTTAAACAGTTACGACCCAAAATCCATTGTAGATAGTGATGGCACTCGACGTTGTCGTTAGGCAAGCCAACAGTGAACTACCAACTTAAATATTTATTTATTATTTTAGAAATCATGAATCTTATTAGGCAAATAGATCGATGCATCAAAAATCGTAGATACGTATGATTTAAGTAAAATATAAAGTAAAAATGTCTCAATGGTAAGCAAAATCATAAACAAATTTTAGAACACCCCAAAACTCGGCGTCGCAAGTGCATGAGCATCTACTAGGAAGTACAATAACAATACAACATCTGTCCGAAATACAACATAGATAGAATAATGTAAATAATTATGATAGAGACTCTGTATGTTACTGATCGCAACATGGGATGCAGCTCACCGTAAAGTCACCCCAATAGCTGCGCCACTGCACTCAAAAGACCACTAGAAATATGTACATGCATAATAAGTACAGAAGTATAGCATGAGTACGCAAATCAACGCATACACAGTAAGTATCTGGCCTAACCCCGAAGAAGTAGCGATGACGGGTCGATATCGACACTTACCAGTAGTCCAATAAATCAAGTACAGTAAAAAGTAAAAAAGTATAAAACATGATAATTATACAGTGAAAGAAAATATAGGTACATGATACGATCCTCATTTGAAAAGTAAACACAAGTCCTCAAATATCGATTACCTCCTCAAATGGAGTATATAACGTGGTCCCCACCAGATAGGTCATCACAACTCAAGTCAGGAAAACTCATGGATACACTGGCTTCTTGTCAAATACTATGCCCAATTTTGCCGAGGCGAATGGCCCTATCCCATAAGAGTATTTCATGAAGTTGCCAAGGCGAACGATCCGATCCCATAGGAGTGTGATACATGATACTGCCGAGACGAACAATCCGATCCCATAAGAGTGTGTTACATGATATTGCCGAGGCGAATGACCCGATCCCATAAGAGGGTGTTACATGATACTGCCAAGGCGAACGACCCGATCCCATAAGAAGGTGTTATATGATACTACAGAAGCGAATGGTCCAATCCCATAAGAGGGTGTTACATGATATTGCTTATGCGAACGACCCGATCCCATAGGAATGTGTTACATAATACTGCTGAGGCGAACCGTCCGATCCCATAAGAGGGTGTTACATGATACTGCTAAGGCGAATGGACCAATCCCATAAGAGTATTTCATGAAGTTGGCGAAGCGAACGGCTCGATCCCATGGGAGTGTGATACATGATACTGCCAAGGCGAACAGCCCAATCCCATAATAGTGTTTATATGGTACTGTCAAGGGAAACAACCCAATCCCATAAGAGGGTGTTACCTGATACTCCCAAGGTGAATGGACCGATCCATAAGAGTGTGTTACATGATACTGCCGAGGCGAACAATCCGATCATATTAAAGTGTGTTACATGATATTGCTAAGACGAACGACATGATCCATGAGAGTGTGTTACAAAGTACTGCGAGGCGAACGACCCGATCCTATTAGAATATGAATATTTTATGGGTCTTTGACCCCACTCACGAATATATATGTGAGCTATGAATTTCAAGAAAACTTTCTGATGGATACGCACAACGCGAAAGAAATTTGGTTGAACAAGTAGCTTGTCAAGTATCTAAAATAGCGAGTCTAATACTTTACGCGAGTCTAGTCACAGGTCATAATGCGAATTAAAGTAATTTAACAAGCAAGAATAATGCAAATAATACAACTAAAGCATGGTGTAAGTCTAAGTCTACTCGGACATAATCAGGAATTTTAGCATACGCACAGACACTCATTACCTGATACGTGCGTAGCTCCCACAACATGTAGCGCATAGCAAATATAACACTGATGGGGTAATTTTACCCTCACAAGGTTAGACATGAGATATACCTCGCTCCAAATTCGATAACCGGCTTCAACGCCTTTCTAACACCTCAAATCGATGACAAACAATACGAAACTAATTAAACAATGTGCAACCAATCAAAATACTCCAATACTCTTAATTTAACAATTTGAAATAACTTCCCAACTCCTCAAGAAAAGTCAACAAAGTCAACCCCCGGGCCTATGCATCCGGACTTCAAAAATTATTAAAAATAATTATTACCCATAAATTATAGTATATATTCCAAAAATCATCCAATTTCGTCCATGAATTGACTCTAAAATTAAGGATTTACCATCTCATAACTTTGGGGCTCAAAACCCTAATTTTTACAATCCAAACACAGATAAAAATGATAACTAACGAAAATAATCATGAAAAAATATCAAAATAAAGGTAAGATATTTAACCTCTTGTTGAGATGAGAAAAACGACGCAAAAATCACCTCAAACAGAGCTTTAGAACTCAAGATATGCTCAAAATACTAAAATGCTCGGTATGTCCATTTAAAACACTGTCCAGGCATTTTTTGTTCTTTACCTTCACGGGACACTTTCGCGCTCGCAAAGAGAAATTTTTTGCATTGAATGGTCAACCCAAATTTCTGTCTTTGCGTTCGCGGGACCTCCCTCGCGTTCGCGAAGAACAAAGTCCGCACCAGAAACCAACAATCTTTCCCGATACGGGAATGGGCATAACTCTCTCATACGACCTCAGAATTCGACAATTCTTATTACTATGGTTCCCTAATTATGATACGGATATAATGATTCAATCCAATCACAAATCAAAAGTCATTTGCTCAATATGGTACCCCTTTATGTCCAAAGAAACAACGTTGAAACATCAAATAAGAGCGCGATATAACTCAAACACATCTGAAACACACCTGAGGCCCCCGGGACCTCGTCGAATTATACGACCAATTGTCCCAGAACATAATACGAACCAGCTTGTGGCGTCAAATCACAGCAAATAACATCAAAACCATGAATAAACGATCAAATCCTCCTTTTAACTTTCAAACCTTCAAACTTCGACGAACGCGTCCGAATTACACTTAAACATTGCGGAATGACGCCAAACTTTACTTACAAGTCATAAATCACAATACAAACCTATTCAAGGCTTAGAACCCCAAAAAGGACATCGATAACTCTAAAGTCCACTTCAAACCAAACTTAGGAAATTCTAAAACCTTTGAATTGCCAACTTTCCACAATAAGCGCCAAAATGCTCCCAAACCACCCGATTCTCAACCCGAACATACATCCAAGTCCGAAATTATCATAAGAACCTATTGGAACCTTCAAATCCCAATTCTGAGATCGTTTACTCAAAAGTCAAAACTCAAAGCTTCCGAATTGAGAATTTTCCATCCGAATCAACTTTGAACCTCCTAAAATTCAATTCCGACCACATGTACTAGTCATAAAATATAAAGTGAAGCTACTCAAGGTCCCAGACCGCCGAATGACATGCTAGAGCTCAAAATGACCAATTGGGTTGTTATATTCTTCCCCACTTAAACATACGTCTGTCCGAGAACGTACCAAAAACTGTTCCAGAGTTGCCCAAAATCACTGTTAACGCCTCATGCACCTACCCGTGCCATCACAACCCATATGAGCACATTTTCTTGATCCAGACCGAAGATCATTCCTGCTACCTTAGCCCACAAGCCTTAGAACCAAATTCCAACATCCAAATTTCTCTACGAGGCCTGATTCTAACATACGAACGGTGTATCAATCTCAACCCATTGTACATAATATGAACATGCACCTATGCTAAAATCAGATAATGCACCGCATAATTCGTATGCCCATAATAACATCCTCCAATCGTAGAATCTGCAAATTCACTATCCTGATGCCCGTATTATACCTCATAATGCGTATAAGCCCTGATACAACCCTCGCGATATTGCAACGATGAGAGCGACCTGTAAAAGCTCATAACCGCCTGCCAAATCAATAACTCATGGAGTCACTCCGCTTGACAAGACCATTACCTCATTCTAAACTGACTAGTGACATTTACTCTTTAAAATACCTTAGAAGCAGTCGTACAATCTGGAACAAACCCCCCGCAGTCCACAACCAAAGGAATAGATATCCCCTCAGGCGTAAACTCTCCCATTAGCAACAGTACCAAAATCTCCATACCTAATTTTGATCCCTAACAATCAATGACTAACACATCACACTTATACGATCTTCCTGTGGGATATACTCCCACAACCTTCCGCACCAAGTAGCAAAATCTGAACATTGATGGCCATCGACCATTCTTTTTGTATAGTACTAGCCAAGCATTTCAATACCTAACACTCCTACCACAAAACAGACAATCCTTAGGTTGCCCGAAAATAGTGCCAACATACTTTGAACATCTGAAATCTCTCCCACGGCTATTCCGACCTTGTGACTTTCCTGTCAAAACTAGATCACAACCTTGATCCTCAAATTCTAATTCCATATCGCTCAATGCACCTATCATGCTACTACGCAAGAGTACATGAATTTCATCATAACTCCTAAACCACTAGTAGAATAAACATTTCATGGGCTAAAACCTTTCACTTAATTCATTTTAGAAGAATAATCGTGACACACAACCAACTTCATATAGCCGCAATAGACATAGAACTCAAGTCGTGTTATAAACTGTCATAACTCTTTCGGTACCCATTTTACACATAATCAAAACCATCAGAATCAAATACCTCCAAATAAATAAAACTATGAAGGCTGTCAAGACCACACGTACAACCTTGAAACACCCATATTTCCAAACACACCGAAGGAACTGATCATTTCCACAACTATGCTGATTTAAGCCATTACTAACTTACTCAACTTCTCCTAATATACTCTCGACATGCCTTTGAAATAACAGTTCTATTCAAACACATAAGAGACCTCAAACACACTCATCCCAAGTGACCTATATCACAAGACCAGATCATCTCAATACCCGTAAGCCATTGCATACCCTCCCCATACGGTCTACAGTAACTCTAACTGATATAATTGCGTTGATTAGATCTTCTACGAATCCGAAGTTGTTTCTCCCATTTTTTTAACACTCCACCGTAGACCCATTGATAACATAGAAATGCTCCAAGTACACTTGACACTCTACTACAAAACCCAATCCTCGGCCATATAATGAACCTGACAATCGTTACCACACCTAAAATCTTGAATCCACTAGAACCACTGTTGGGGGTCACCCGCTCTAGTCCAGTCCCAATTATTTAAAAAAACCACTAGTGATTCATTAGCATATGAGGACTCCAATTAAGCAACCAGATGAATATTTTTTCCTTGTACATCACACCCATCAAATACCCTGCTCAAATTACCCCTGAGGTTTTGTTCCCTTAGTAATAATTAATCCACCAATGTACTGATAACCCGAAACTGCAAAGGTTCATCATCATAGACGGTGGGCTCCCCCACTTAGCTTTAATCCACAATTACATAATTTCATAAGTCACAATGACACCTCCTCAGTTACCATGATCTCACGCCATTGCTCAACTAAATTCCTCCTAAGTTCTTGTTGCACTTATAATGACCCGATCGGTTGTTTTGGATTCTAGCACATCGTTCACTAGTTTGAGGCTATGAGCAGCTTCACATCAAGGTATTATGACTTGTGCGCATGGTCGGAATTGAATTTCAAGAAGTTCAGAGTTGATTTGGAAAGAGAATTCTTATTTTGAAAGTTTTAAGTTTGAAGAATTGATTAAGATTGGATTTTTGAGTAAACGACCTCAGAATATGGATTCGAAGGTTTCAGCATGTTTCCATAATGATTTTGGACTTGGGCATATGTCCGGATCAGGTTTTGGAAGACCTCGAAATGTTTCGACACCAATTGTGGAAGTTAGCATTTTTGGAAGAATTTTATAAGTTGGGTTGTAGTGAATTTTAGTGTTATCAATGTCTATTTGGGATTCTGAGTCTAGGAATAGCTCCACATGATGATTCTGGTATTGGAAGTGCGATCGGAAGTAAATTCAGAGGTCTGTAAGTCGTTTTGAAGTCATTTGGCTAAAGATAGAAATTTGAAGGTTTTGAGAAGTTTGACCGGACGTGGACTTTTTGACATCGGGGTCAGAATTCGATTTCGAAATTTAGAGTAGGTCTGTAATGTTAAATATGACTGGTGTGCAAAATTTGGGGTCAATCGGACGAGATTTGATAGGTTTCGGCATCAAATGTAGAAGTTTGAAATTCTAAAGTTCATTAAGCTTGGATTGGAGGTCGATTCATGATTTTATCGTTGTTTGATATGATTTGAGGCCACAAGCAGGTCCTCATTATGTTATGGAACTGGTTAGTGTAATTGGTTGTGGTCCCAGGGGCCTCGGGTGGAATTCGTATGGTTAACGGATCAAATTTGGAATTTGAAGAAGGACTGAAGCAGCTGGTATCTGGTGTAACCGCACCTGCGAGGTTTTGGCCATAAGTGCGAAGCCGCAGAAGCGACCTAGGTGCCGCAGAAGCAGAAGTGGATGGGCTAGGCTGGGACCGCAGATGCGGTTATATTGCCGCAGAAGCGGGACCGGACCTTTGGAAGGAAGGACGCAGATGCAGAAGTTGAGGGCTTAGAGAAGGACCGCAGAAGCGGTTAGTGGGTCGCACCTGCACAACCGCAGAATCGGTCATGTGACCGTAGGTGTGAAAATACTTGAGGCAGTGAGGTTCTTTTAAATTGGGGGTTGGGTTCATTTCAACCCCATTTCTTCTATTGGAGCCGATTTTGGAACAACTTTGAGGTGCCATTTTCACCACCAAGCATGAGGTAAGTGGTTTATGTTAGTTTTGATTTAAACACATGATTGTATATGGATTTGAGCATGAAAACTTTTGGAAAACTTGGGGTTTGAGGGAAAACCTAGAAAATTAGTATTCTTGGATTTTGATCATGATTTTGGACATGAAATTGAGAGTAAACTATATATTTGAGTTCGTGAGGTTATGGGTAAACCTTATCTTCGAAAAATTTCGGAATTCGAGCACGTGGGCCCAAGGGAATTTTTGTCAACCTTTCGATCGGGGTTAGAAATTATTATAAATTGGATTATAATGAGTAATTGAACATATATTAATAGTTTTATATAATTATTGTCAAGTTTTGGAGCGTCGTGCGTCAATTTCATTCTTCGGAAGGACGTGGAATGCGGTGTTGGATCTTCGGAGCGAGGTGAATGTCCTTTCTACTAAGAGGGAATTGTCCCCATAGATGAAATAATTGGATTTGTGCTTTTATTTGTGGGGGCTACGTACGCACGAAATGACGAGAGTCCATGCGTAGCTACTATTATGTTTAAGTCCGGATAGTCTAGGACCCAAAAGCGTGCTATACTTGAAATATTTGTAATCCTATTGACAATTTAAATTGCTTAAATCACATCGAATTAGTAAATAAATTTCTAAAAAGATTAAACTTTATTTTCTTGAATTGTTAAAAAGAGAATTGGCTTTTCTTTGGATAATTGTTCCCTCATGACTTATTGATTGACTCTGTGCGTGTGTTTAATTTTGGAACGGGCAGAACGCGTCGACAGATTAAATAGATGCATCTATGGTTCGCGCCATTCGACCCTCTGGCAGTGCACAGTTTAAACACCTGTTGGAGGGGGCGGTACGACCTCGACATGTTTTGCGCATGCTTGTAATGCTTGCTTGAGATTTATGAACTGATATTGCCTTCTTGGTCTCAGATAAATTGATAAATAATAGATTATGAATTTGGAGACTTCTTAATATAAAAAGGAATATTTACTTGTTTCTTGACTTACTTGAATTGACTGCCAATTTTAATAAATACATGATTATTCGCATTATTAATATATTACCATTGGACCACTAGTAAGTGTTGAAGTCGACGTCTCATCTCTACCTCTTCGAGATGAGATGGGATACTCACTAGGTACACGTTGTTTTCGTACTCATACTATACTTGTTGTGCATTTTTGTTGCACAGACGCATGTAAGTCTAGTGGCCTAGTTTGGCACAGCGGCATTATTGATTCTGGGACTTAGGCGAGGTGCACCTCTCGAGACGATCCACAATCAGCAGAGTCACTTTCAGAGTTTCTTTTCTGTCCAATTGTATTCCGGATAGTTGTATTATATTATTTCCTAGAAATTGCTGATGCACTTGTGACACCGGGTTCTGGGATGATATGGGGTATTCTGTATTAACTTCTAAACATTCTTTTAGTTATTTTGTGAAGGTTATCTTTTACTAGCCAAATTGAAGGAAAATCACAGCTTTTATAATTATTTAAATGAGAATTTAAATATGTATATATGATTGGCTTGGCTGACAGCGGTGTCCGGCACCATCACGACCCTTAGTGGATTTTGGGTCGTCATAACATGGTATCAGAGCACTAGGTTCCCTTAGGTCTCATGTGTCACGAGCAAGTCTAGTAGAGTCTTGCGGATCGGTACAGAGACGTCTGTACTTATTTTCGAGAGGCTACATAGCTGTTATGAGTATTTCCCTTCTTGATTCCTCATCGTGCCATTTGTTTCATTTGAGGCTTATGTCCTTGTTTTCTTCCTACTCAATCTTACGCGACGCAAAGAGCTTATTATAAATCGAGAATTGAATAATTCTAGTACTACAAAATGTGGTGCAGCATGATACTCCCTACATAGTGGATTAGGCTATTGTCATCACTTGGCGGAAGGATATTCTGTCATTTCAGCTCGGTAGCTGCACTTTTGAGAGCTTTGAGGTTATGCGCATATTGCTATGATTGCTCATAATTAGTTATCACACAGTATTGACGTGATAATAGGATACTTTCCTATGTGTTGGGGCAAGGAATAACTTGGAAGGAGGTCTACTCAGTGCATAATTCAGAGATTCGATATTTCATTTCCAGCAGAGAAAAAGCAGTTGGCCTATGAATGTCCAGATTTGGATTGATGAAGTAACGAGACTAGTATTTTTAAATGTGGTGGAATTTTTATCTGCGACGTGGTATCGTCGTCCTTGATTGGATGTGTTAAGTTTGCTGGTGTTATGATCTTCTATGATTCACCTTTGGGGCATATTATTGTGCACAAGTATTGGAGAAGCGGTTGTCAGATACTGTGGGGTGCGGTGGTTCAGGATTGAATCGGTGTTTCTAATGTTGATGGCTCGAGAAAAGATGATCTTTAAAAAAGTTTAAAGTTAGTGACGATCTGCTGGCTCGAATGTTAAAGAGATAGAGATTGAATTAAGGCAACAACTGGCAGCAAAGGATGAGGAAGGACTTGTAGGAAGTGTCAGGCGGTGGTTAAATTATTAGAAGGCCAAGTGTAAGAAGCGGAGGTTGAATAATTGCTTAAAGAGGAGGGTTTCACCAAAGTAGGAGAGTGGCAGAGTAGCATGTGGATTCAGTGGAAGGATAAGTACACCCTTGAGGAAACTTTGGAGTGATTTGGGAGTTTTAATGGACAACGGCTGAGTCTGCGAACTTAATTTGAAATATCGGCTGTTATATAGTGGGAGATTTGATACAACAACAAGGAGTTTCTCGATATGAAGAAGGATCAACATGACCTTGGATTGGGAGGTACCGTTGCACATTTAGTTGATGTCCCTAAGAAGTGAATGGACTACTACAGTTGATGGATGAGCACGTGCTTATGATGAGTTATAGGTGACGTAGTGATTGTACCTCGTGCAGTGGCATTGAAAGATGTCGGCGCGTAATCTCCACAAGTGAGTTATCTCTAGTGAGCAGATCAGCGGTCGCGTGGTTGGCGAAGCTTCTGCGAAGAATCCTACTGGCTATCTAGTAAAGAGGTCGGACATGTGAATATGGTTAATGATTCAGGGTATTCATAAATGGTCTTACAGAAATATTTCAAGAAACTCGACGGGTTGATTGTGCTAGATCATGTCAATAATGAAATAAAGAATCTTGTTGGGTTCAAGAGTTGTGTAATGGTGGCTTCAAGCTAGGTAGGGGAGTCCCACCGCCTACGGTTGGATTGCATGGTGATCTATTCATGAGATTTCTGGTTATTAGCATATTGATGGGTTATTTTAGCTAAGGGAAAAGAACATAAGAGGTAATTTGAGCAAAGAAATTGTTAAAGGTGTGCTATGGTTGGCATTATTGTCTCATGTACAGACTTGGGGAATGATTTAGGATTTATGTCTTATATAGATACAGGTTTCAAGGAAAGTGATTCGGCCGGGTGCTTCGTCAAGAGGGTATTCATGTGCTAGAAGATTTATAGAGTTGATTATATTCGGGACCAAGTCAGAGTGGGTGGCTCTCAACAACGGTCCTAGTGGATTCAAAAGTTAAAGCGTGGTACCTAATGATTTCGAGCCTATAAGTATGGTTAAGAATCAAGCTTTCGAGCCTATAAGCTGAGTGCGGATTCAGGTTGGTGATGTAAGGAATGGAGCTATTATTATCTCTAAGGCAAGTTAAGGATGAACTAGAAGAAGATAGATTAGTTAGCCATGGTTGAATTGGCATAGTGATGGCAGTGCGTGCGAGGCTCGACGGCCTCCGTAATTGATATTTTTTGGAAGTATTCAAGTATTATGGCATGTTATGTATAAGCGGATCCCGAAAGGTTATGGTGTCTTAGGCCACTACTTAACGATTTGGATGTTCTACGGTTATGAGAATTCACTTGTGTGTTACTATGGTCCTCTTGGAATGAGTTAAGTAAAAAGTTTCCAGGTGAGGAAGTGTTTACCATATTAGTGGTTCAGGAGTTATGACGAAGATCTTGTGCTATCGTATATTGGCATGTTGGGTGCAGTGACTGGTATGGAATTTGAAAGTGAGGATTAAGGTTGCGGTTCGGTGTTGACAAGGACGTCACGAGCTCGGATGATCAGGAAAGGGTTTTGAATGTTTAAGATTAAGCTGTCATTGTCTTCAGCGTCACTTGATATCGATGATTTATGAAAAAGGCTTCACATCCTGATTAAGGATTCTTGATCGCTTTTCAGCGTTATTGCGGCTAGTGGTATGGATGTACAGACCTGTTATCTATCACAGAAGGTCGTGGGAGCGTGCCCCATTGGGAAGTTGTATAAGTGTGGCATGTAGTCACTTGATTGATTGAAATGATGCCTAGAGGGCACTCGATTTATTGGGTTGTGGACTATGGAGGATTACTCCGGTTATGATGGTGTTCCTATGGGGAAAAGAGGGTTATTATGGACCCAAGAAAGATTATGGACTTAGTTCGGTACAATTAGAATCGGCTTGAGGTCTGTGAATGGATTTAAGTACGAATATAGGCTTTATATCATGCCGAATGTGTTTATTTCGTCATGGTGCTCCTTATGGAGGAGTATTCGGACGTTGGATGTTATTTCGTTGTAGGTTGTTTCATGTAGTGCTATATTGTGCCGTGTTAGTGGTGAACGGATTGATAATTTTCTTACGTGTTAAGATTCCGCGCAGCGATGGTGTTATGTGAGCAGGATGGCTCTTTAGTTTCAGAACATATATTGCACCTCAGTTGTGCTTGAGTTTGTGGCTTATGGTGCTATATGTCTCCCTAGGGATGGTAGTTTGCACTTAGTGTGCGTGGGATTGATATTCGGTATTTCGTTGTAATGAGCAATTTAGCTCGATGTGTATCTCCTTATATGAATTTTATATGTGGATCGGGTGTCACGCCGCCATGGGCATGTTATTTGGATCGGGTTGCACGCCACAATAGTATGATGTTGAGTACAGTTTTCTATATTCTAACTTTTTTGTATTTTGTTTTCCATTTTCTGAGGAAAGTCCATATTAGCAACGTGAGTTGAGTCGTCCCTTCTAGAGTTCAGTTTCCTTATGTATCACGTTCGAGTTGGTAGCCTATTGGCACATTGTGGCATCATATGAGACTTTTGGTCATGTCAAGGGTGGCTTGTTGCCTGAGCAGTTCGTACTGGGTGAGACAACATTATTGGATTTAGGATCAGTGCGATCGGATTATATAAAGTATATCAAAGAGAAAATACCATTAAGTAGTTCAGAATGAGGTAATGGTTCTTGTCAGGAGTATATAGCCTCAATGATTTGTTTACTCGGTAATTAGTTATAAATTTCTACACGTCTCTTTCGTCGTGGCAGTATTGTAAGAATTGGAACGAGACTTATACATGTCATGAGGTGCATTATGAGCATCAGATTCGGGGAATGTCGATTATTATGATCAGAAAATGTTAATATGGTGCATGGTGAGAATTCGGTAAAGGTATGCAGTCATGTTGTGGCACACCGTGTAGTGATTGATACGGTGTTCAACTACTGGAAGCAGGCCTCGTAGAGAAATTTCGGATGTTGAAACTGGCTTCTAAGCTTAATTGTTGAATAAAGGATAATATCTTCAAATTTGATCAAGTTAATGTGCTCAGCTGAGCTGTGGTAGCACGGGTAGGTGCTCAAAGTATTAAATAGTGATTTCGAACAGCTCCAGTACAATACTCAGCACGTTCGAGGATGAACGTATATTTAAATGAGAGAGAATGTAATGACCCGATCGATAGTTTTGGGCTCTATCACGTTGTTCGGCAATTTGAGGCTCTGAGCAGCTTCACATCAGGTATTATGACTTGTGCGCATGGTCGAAATTGAATTTCAGGAAGTTCGGAGTTGATTTGGAAAGAGAATTCCCATTTTGAAAGTATTAAGTTGGAAGAATTGACTAAGATTGGATTTTTGAGTAAACGACCTCGAAATCGGGATTCGAAGGTTTCAGTAGGTTCGTATGATGATTTTAGACTTGGGCGTATGCCCGGATTGGGTTATGGAAGACCCGGGAATGTTTCGGCACCTATTGTGAAAGTTAGCATTTTTGGAAGAATTTCATAAGTTGGGTTGTAGTGCATTTCAGTGTTATCGACATTCGTTTGGGATTCCGAGTTTGCGAATAGATCCACATGGTGATTTTGGTATTGGGAACGTGATCGAAAGTGAATTCGGAGGTTTGTAGGTCGTTTTGGAGTCATTTGGCTAAAGATAAAAATTTGAAGGTTTTGAGAAGTTTGACCGGAAGTGAACTTTTTGATATCGAGGTCGGATTTTGATTCTGGAAGTTGGAGTAGGTCCGTAATATGAAATATGACTTGTGTGCAAAATTGGGGGTCAATCGAACGAGATTTGATAGGTTTCAATATCGAATGTAGAAGTGTGAAATTCTAAAGTTCATTAAGCTTGGATTGGAGGTCGATTCATGATTTTAGTGTTGTTTGATATGATTTGAGGCCTCAAACAGGTCTGCATTATGTTATGGACCTGGTTGGGGTCCCCGGGGCCTCGGGTGGATTCGGATGGTTAACGGATCAAATTTGGAATTTGAAGGACTGAAGCAGCTCGTATCTGGTGTCACCGCACCTGCGAGGTTTTGGCCGTAGGAGCGGCCTAGGTGCCACAGAAGCAGAAGTTGCTGGGCTAGGCTGGGACTGCAGATGCGGTCATATTGCTGTAGAAGCGGGACCGAACCTGCGGAAGGAATGACGCAGATGCGGAAGTTGGGGCCTGGAGGAGGACCACAGAAGCAGTTAATGGGTCGCACCTGCCAACCGCAGAAGCGGTCAAGTAACCGTAGGTGCGAAAATGCTGAAGGCAGTGAGGTTCTCTTAAATCGGGGGTTGGGTTCATTTCAACCCCATTTCTTCAATTAGAGCCGATTTTGGAACATCTTTGAGGTGTCATTTTTATCACCAAGCATGAGGTAAATGGTTTGTGTTAGTTTTGAGTTAAATACGTGATTGTATATGTATTTGAGCATGAAAACTTGTGGAAAACTTAGGGTTTGAGGGAAAACCGAAAAAATTAGTATTCTTGGATTTTGACCATCATTTTGGACATGAAATTGAGAGTAAATTATATATTTGAGTTCATAGGGTTATGGATAAACCTTATCTTCGAAAAATTTTGAAACTCGGGCATGTGGGCCTGAGGGCATTTTTGTCAACCTTTTGATCGGGGTTAGGAATTATTATAAATTGGATTATAATGAGTAATTGAACATATATTAATGAGTTTACATAATTATTGGCTAGTTTTGGAGCGTTGTGCGTCAATTTGAGTCTTCGGAAGGACATGGAATGTCGGTGATGGATCGTCGGAGCGAGGTGAGTCTCCTTTCTAATCTTGTAAGAGAAAATTATCCCCATAGGTGAATTAATTAGATTTGTGCTTCTATTTGTGGGGGCTACGTACGCACGAGGTGACGAGAGTCCGTTCGTAGCTACTATTATGTTTAAGTTCGGATAGTCTAGGACCCAAAAGCATGCTAAACTTAGAATATTTGTAATCCTATTGACAGTTTGAATTGCTTAAATCACATCGAATTAGTAAATAAATTTCTAAAAAGATTAAACTTCATTTTATTGAATTGTTAAAAAGAGAATTGGCTTTTCTTTGGATAATTGTTCCCTCATGACTTATTGATTGACTGTCTGTGTGTTTAATTTTGGAACGGGCCGAACGCTTCGACAGATTAAATAGAGTCATCTATGGTTCGCGTCATTCGACCATTTGGCAGTGCATAATTTAAATACATGTTGGATCGGGTCGTACGACCTTGGCATATTTTGCGCATGCTTGTAATGCTTTCTTGAAATTTATAAATTGATATTGTCTTCCTGGTATGAGATAAATTGATAAATAATAGATTATGAATTTGGAGACTTCTTAATATAAAAAGGAATGTTTACTTATTTCTTGACTTACTTGAATTTACTGTCATTTTTAATAAATCCATGATTATTCGCATTAATAATATATATTACTATTGAACCACTAGTAAGTGTCAAAGTCGACATCTCTTATGTACTTCTTTGAGATAAGACGGGATACTCACTGGGTACACGTTATTTTCGTACTCATACTATATTGCATTTTTTTTTTGCACAAGCTCATGTAAGTCTAGTGGCCTAGTTTGGCGCAGCGGCATGGTTGATACTGGGACTTAGGAGAGCTGCACCTCTCGAGACAGTCCGCAACCAGCAGAGTCTCTCTCAAAGTATTGTACTGTATTTTCTTTTTTGTCCAATTGTATTTCGGAAGTTGTTGTATTACATTATTTCCTAGAAATTGCTCATGCACTTGTGACACCGGGTTCTGGGATGATTATAGGGTATTCTGTATTAACTTCTAAACATTTATTTATTTATTTTGTAAAGATTATCTTTTACTAGCCAAATTGAAGGAAAATCATAGTTTTCACAATTATTTAAACGAGAATTTAATTAAGTATATATAAGTGGCTTGCCTGATAGCGGTGTCTGACGCCATCATGACCCTTAGTGGATTTTGAGTCGTGACAACACTAATCATAACACATCCCAAATTATCAACCACAATTGCACACTCGACCTCCTACCATCTTCTTCAAGCGACCCCCAGCTCACATTGTAGCATATACTCCATGTTGGATAGAAAATAAAGTTCTTCAGAGGGTCTTTACTAGAAATCACGCAACTTCTAACACCTCTCAGGAGATAGACTACCTGTGTAACCCCATATTTACATCTTCAATGACGTTGCCCTGATTAGACTACAACCACCACGAAATTAGTTAATCCTCCTGAGTCCACACTCACCCACCATTCGAGAAATCGCCCGCTTGTTCCCATCATCACCAAATGAAGGTCTAGCGATGCATCCAGAACTCGAAGTCATATTACATCCCAAGCAAACTCTCTTTCGTCATATTCAAACTTCCCCAGTATTCTCAAATTTTCGAACTAATGAATTTCCACCAACTCTAAGCCTCCATAAATATCATCTTTCTCAAACCATCAACACTAGAAACACTAATTTGACCCTAAAGTCGCCTTTCACTGCCGTCTCTAATAATCGTTGCTCAGGAACCATCCTGCAATACCCTCCCCAAAGGCAATTCAAAGGAGAATATAACACCAAGAAACCTTAATGCATTCTAACAAAGACGACTACACCACATCACATATGAGAATTCCACCACGTTTGAAAATATCAAGTCTCACTACTCCATCAATCAAGGTCTAAACACCCATAGTCCAATTGTTTTTCCTTCTCTAGAATTAAATGTCAAACCTCTAAACCATGCACTGAGAAATCCTCATTTTGTGTCATTCACTATCTCGACATGTATATAAGTACCCTACCATTACACCAATACTACACGATAATAACGCATGAACATCATAATAATTTGTGTATAGCCTCAAAACTATAGGCAATTCTATCATTGGGTTGACACGTTTGAACATCTTCCACAAGGCGACAATAATAGCATGCTCGAATACGCAAGGAGAAATATCCTGCACCATATTTGCAGTACCACTACAACTCTTCGATGCCCAATTGATAACAAACGCTCAACATCGTATAAGAATGAGTAGGAAGGAAATGAAGGCATAAGCTTCAGTGGAATCAAATCGCACGACGAAGAATCAAGAAGGAAAGTGCAGACATCTTCGTACCGATCTATAAGACTAGTAGACTCGCTCATGACTTGTGAGACCCAAGTGAACCTAGAGTTTTGATACCAAGTTGCCACGATCCAAAACCTACTATAGGTCATGATGGCGCCCAACATTACCGTTAGGCAAGCCAACGGTGAACTACCAACTTAATTGTCTATTTTATAATTTTCGAAATCATGAATCTTATTAGGTAGAGAGATCGATGCATCAGAAATCATAGATATGTATGATTAAAGTAAAATATAAAGTGTAAAACTCATGAATACACTGGTTTCTTGTCAAATATTACACACAATTCTGCCGAGGCGAATGGCCCGGTTCCATAAGAGTATTTCATGAAGTTGCCGAGGCGAACGACCCGAACCCATAGGAGTGTGATACATGATAATGCCGAGGCAAATGGTTCGATCCCATAAGAGTGTGTTACATAATACTGCTGAGGCGAACGACCCGATCCCATAAGAGTATTACATGATACTGACGTGGGGAACGGTCCGATCCTATAAGAGTGTTATATGATAATGTCGAGGCGAACGACCCGATCTAATTAGAATATGAAGATGTAGCGGGTTTTTGACTCCACTCACGAATATATGTGTGAGTTATGAAATTGAAGAAAACTTTCCGATGGATATGCATAACGCGGGAGAAATCACTAAGGGAAATACAATTTATATGGCTGAAAAAGTAGCTTGTCAAGTATCTAAAATAGCGAGTCCATTACGTTATGCAATTCTAGTCTCAGGTCATAATGCAAATTAAAGTAATTGAACAAGCAAGAATAACGCAAATAATACATTAAAGCATGGCGTGAGTCTAAGTCTGCCCGGACATAATCAGGAATTCTAGCATACGCATGGACACTCGTCACCTTATACGTGCGTAGGTCCCACAACATGTAGCATATAACAAATATAACTCCTACGTGGTAATTTTTCCCTCACAATGTTAGACAGGAGACTTACCTTGCTCCGAAATCTGATAACCGGCTTCAACGCCTTTCTAACACCTCAAACTGATGCCAAACGATCTGAAACTAATCAAAATAACGTGCAAACCAATCAAAATATACTCCAATACTCATAATTTAACAATTAAAAATAAATTCCCAACTCCTTAAGAAAAGTCAACAAAGTCAACCCCCGGGGCCACGCGTCCGAATTCAGAAAATTATCAATAATAATTATTACCCATAACTTATATAGTATAGATTTCGAAAATCATCCAATTTCGTCCATGAATTGACCCTCAAATCAAGGATTTACTATCTCATAACTTTGGGGCTCAAAACCCCAATTTCTACAATCCAAACACGAAAAAAATGATAATGTACGAAAATAATCATGGAAAATATTAAAATAAAGGTCAAATATTTACCCCCTTGTTGATACGAGAATAAATTCGTGAAAATCACCTAAAACGGAGCTTTAGAACTCAAGATATGCTCAAAATAATAAAATGCTCGGTCTGTCCATTTAAAACACTATCCAGGCGATTTTTGTTCTTCGCCTTAGTGGGACACATTTGCATTCGCGAAGAGCAATTTTTTGCATTGACCGGTCAACCCAAATTTCCTTTTTCACGTTCGCGGGACCTCCCTCGTGTTCGCGAAAAATAAAATCCACACCAGAAACTAGTATTCTTTCCCGACACGAAAATGGGCATTACTCTCTCATACGACCTCAGAATCGATGATTCTTGTTGCTACTGTTCCCTAATTACATATGGATCTAATGGTTCAATCCAATCACAAATTAAAGGTCGTTTGCTCAATAGGGTACCCCTTTTATGTCCAAAGAAACGATGTTGAAACATCAAATAAGAGCTTGATATAACCCAAATACATGCGAAACACACCCGAGGCCCCCGGGACCCCGTCGAATTACACAAATCAGTCCCAAAACATAATATAAACGTATTCGAGGCCTCAAATTACACAAAACAATATCAAAATCATAAATCGACGATCAAATCCTTCTCTTAACTTTCAAATATTCAAACTTTGACGAACACGTCCGAATTACACCTAAACATTCCGGAATGACGCCAAACTTTACGTATAAGTCATAAATCACAATACGAACATATTCCAAGGCTCATAACCTCAAACGGATATTGATAACACCAAAGTGCACTTCAAACCAAACTTAGAAAATTCTAAAACCTTCGAATTGTCAACTTTCCACAATAAGTGCCGAAATGCTCCCGGACCACCCGATACTCAACCCGAACATATGCCCAAGTTCATCCGAATCAACTCCGAACCTCCCGAATTCACTTTCGACCATATGTACAAGTCATAAAACATGAAGTAAAGTTATTCAAGGTCTCAAAGCTCGGAACGACATGCTAGAGCTCAAAACGAACAATCGAGTTGTTACATAAACTGTCGAAGA
>MU737846.1:0-21304 GCA_026770625.1 Nicotiana glauca | reverse complement strand
CCCCCCCCCCCCCCCATGTAAGTTAATGAGAGAGGTAAAATGAAAGATTGTGATTCACAAACTAAGAAAGAGAGTATAAAGCTTCATTTTTTTCTAATGAAAAAGGGTAAAAAGAGAGTAATAATTCATCTAATTTTTTTAAGTAAAAGGGTGGTCACTTTAGAGAGCTAAAAACTTATATATATATTATTTCTGAAAAATGGGCCTCCCCAAATTTGGGGGCTAAAGCAACTGCCTTAGTTGCTTCAGGTTCTAGCCGGCCCTGTGTTGACGCTCTGTAGGCCAACTAGTTAATACCATGATGGTTGATGTTTTGTGGGCCGTCATTCTATATAGGGAGATTTGCACAAATATAACATTCGAGGGGTAAGTGTAGATATCTACCCGATTTTAGGGCTACCATTGAAGTCATACCTAATATACAAAAAAAATTATAAATTTACCCACTTTAAATACACTTTAGACATATGGGTTGAAGTAGAAAAAAATCACGTATGAAGTTTGGCAAACTTTGAACATCTTTTGCATGAAGTATGGCCATGTCAAAGTTAAACTTGGACTTTTTGCCGGAAGTGTGCCTTGGCTTGCCAAGGTCAACTTCGGACATATTTTGACAGAAGTTGTGGCTATGGCAAGATCAAACTTTGGGCATTTTTCTTTACGGAAGTTGCGACTTTAGCAAGGCCAAGCTACGGACATAAAATGGCTGCACTTTAAATATTTTGGCATGAAATTCAGGCACCTCTATGGCTTCACTACAGACATTTCACAAGAAGTTCAAGTGAATAAATTTATGCCCAAAAACAATAATTCATTATTCGAATTCCAATAATTTAACACACCATTCAAACACCGGTGTTTTAAAAGGTGGAGGTGTGAGACAGGCATTTTACTTAATGTAGGGCGAGGTGCAAGCTTCGAGACATAGAGCGTAAGCCCTATAGATTTTTAAAATTTTAATTAATAAATTAAAATACATTAAAAGTGTATATATATATATACACACACACACACACATTAAAAGTTAGAATTAAAAAAACCCATAGAAAATAAAATATCTAGAATTTTTTTAAAATATAAATAATGTGATAGTATTGAAGTTATTACGAAATAAAAACTGACTATAACGTGTTCTCTTTCAAATGATTAAAAAATTATAATATTTTAAAATATATTACATCAAACTATACAACTTATCTATCTAAAAGTTAATAAGTAATAAACTTTATCAATATTGTAACTTAATAAATTTAAATTATTACTTCTTATGAGTAAATATAAAATTGCTTTCAAGTAGCAAAATAATAAAAGTTTAATAGTGAAAACATGCATAAGTATATCCCTGAACTAGGGTCGAAGTTCCAACTACACACCTTATCTAATTAATAGTACAATTATTAACCCCTAAATGATGAGGTGGTATAGAGTGTGTTCTACTCTCTTTGAGAGAGTGAGAAGCAAAGAAAGTCGAAAAAAAATTACTTTTGTAATTTTCTATTATAATTGAAAAAAGAAACACTTTCTTCGTTCCGGCGAAGACCATGAACGCCGATGACCTTCTCCGGCGAACTATTTGTCCTTTCTTTTATTTTTCTCTTTTTCCTTTCACTCTCACCACCACCTTGATAACGTAACCACCACCCTTACCTTTTCCCACCTCAATTTTATTTTTCACCCATTTAATCTTTACCTAGGCACCATCATCATTACCCAAACTCAGATCTTATCTCTCCATCTTCTCACTGGAAAGTAGACGTCACTAAAAAATAAAATCAAAACCGGAACTCACAATCGGTAACAATAAACTCCCCCGACGATAGTGTTCCTAAAATTTCAATATGAAACAAGCAATAGACCCACATACATATAGTCTAATCAAACAAGGACTGGATCAAAGAACGAATCTTCATGAACAATTGAAAAACTTAAATTTGAAGAAAGAATGAAAAAAGAAAAAGTGTAATAGGATAAAGAAAGTTTTAAAAAAAGGAAAAGAAAGAGAAAAAATGTTCAAAAATTACGAAATAGACATGTAGAGGTACATATATTTCACTGCCCGCTAAGAAATAGCATATTTATTCTGTTTTGGAAACGTTCGGGGGCGGGGGAGGGGGGGGGGCGTGATAGGATCCCCGCGTTGGAACTTTAGCCTTAGTTCAAAGGGTACTTATGTATTTTCTCTTTAATAAATTTGAGAGACATAGAACATAGAAATTAAGACAATAAGTGAAGATAAATTTTGGATATACAAATGATATTCACCTTCACGATGTTCTCTACTAGTAAATATATAATATTATGGCTCATTATTTTGAGTTACTCTCAATCTTCATATTTCTATAGATGAATAGAACTTTAATTATTCATTTATTAAGAATTTTGAGGGGCGCTAATTAGGGAATCTGATGCATGATTTGTGTTAGGAACTATCAGGCGAGCCTCGAGCAGTAAGCACTAGGCGTGTTTTGAGCGCAAAATCGGACGCTTGGGGCGTACGCCTCGGAAACCTAAGCCCCACACGTGAGCCTCGGGGTGTTTTGATAGTGCCCCATCCAAGGCGAGTCCCGAGAAAGCCTTTTAAAACACTGTTCAATATCCAAATCTACCTCAAATGAGCTTAAATTTAATTAATAAGTTACAAATATCATAAAGAATAAATCACAATCATCAATTTGTCAAAACAACAAAAATAAAACTCATTTTACAACTATTGCAATATCAACAAATGATATTTCAAGAAAACCTGAGACAATTGTATCTAAATGCATGTCTGATTGTAATGACATGGAAGTGCACACAAATATAGAATTATACTTGAAATTTCACAGTACAAAGGAATAGTTTACACGACTACTTCTTAGTACATTCTCCCCGAACACTTACGACAACCACATCTACAATTCTTTTTCTTCAGATTGCCATTTGCATCATAAACATGATCAATCTGGTAGTTGTAGTGATAAGTAAGCTCCTCTAATGGAGCAATACTTTTGGAAGCGAAAAACATTATGTGAGGTACTCTCCTATCACCATGGTCATACATGACATTTTGAGCGTAAAGGTTCGGCGAGCAGCTATGGTTGATAAATCTTCCAACATTCCCATATCTTGCTGCATCAAGGGTAAAGCCATCTTCATCCTCCCTCTGAAAACAATTTGACTCTACGTCGAACTTATTATTCCTTTTGGGGATTTCTTCATCATAGTTGCCAATATCAAACAAGTACTCATCATGATCTATTCTTTTTTCGGCTTCCTTTTCATCAAGCAATTCTCCAACATATTCACATATAAAACTTCCAGATGATACATAATCCCGAGACCTCAAACCCCATCCTCTTGATTCGGTCTTGAAAACCTCCAAAATGGTACCGAGAAACACGTTGGCTAACTCTATTTTTGCAAGAAGGGGGGCATTTGCAAGACGGACCACACTCGTAAACAAGTGGCTTTGCTCTAGTAATAGCCCCTCTTGAGTTAAATGGAATCTCACCTCCATTCTTAGAAGCACAAGAGCATTGATCAGAATCCGAGCATCCATTTGTGCAACTGCAACCTTGTGGCATAAAAATATAATACCAATCTGGATATTGCATTCTGGTAATGTAAGTGAACGGTGGGGGTCTCTCGTCATCTATTGCATTGACAGCAGGGATCGGTATCTTCTCCTTTCCTCGCGAGATATCATAGTCCACAACAAACTTCTGCTCCATAGCTGATTGCGTTTCCTTGTTAATGTTTGGATGATAGTCATTTACCTTGGCTAAATTAGCTGGCTGTGACACTAGCTCAAGAGTAAGTTTAGGCTGGTCAAAATTTCTTTTCAGTTCAAACTTGAAAACAAATTTTCCAGTTGGACCTCTTTCTTGCCAATACTTTGTTACGGTGTACAGCCCATCGTAAATGTATCTTATATCACTCTTTTCATCTTTCACTCTTTGTCGACTACGAATAACCCTCACCGGATATCCTAAGTCCATGGAGTTTTTCAAGGCAAGATTACCCCCTTCAAGCTTTTGATCCTCCACTCTCGCACCAGAAATTTTTGGATTCCCATCTTGACCTACGTAAATGAATGTTTGAGAAGATATGGCCTCGTTGGCGTACCGACCAGAATCCACAATACTAATTGCAACATCTTTTCTATTAATATTCACATAATCGATACCTCTAATAAATTGGTGATGTAGTCCGACCATAACAAGTTCTGCCCTAAACCGGAATTGATCTCCAATTTCAACTCCAGGAACATGTCCAAAAGTCCACCCATAATTTACCCACTTTTTCTGATTCTTCAAACTCATTGCTGCTTCTATATGAATACTTCTTTTAGACTGTCCTTCACATTTCTTTGCTTTAACTTCTTGCAAAAGTTTAGTGTACAGGTCATCAAAAAGTTTCAGAGCCTCTCTAACTTTGTTCGCTTTATAAAAATCTTCATATTCAGTTAACAATCCTTGACCATAAACATCACACAAGGAAGTAAAATTCCTTAAATCTTTTTGAGAAACTCTTGGAACTATTTGCTTCTTCATGACCACAAAGTCATTTTGGTCCCAATCTTTGGAGACAAAATCCTCACCGCTGTATAATTTGTTGTGTTGCTCAAAACGTGCGGTCTTAGGCGATGGCTCAAAATTAATCATGCACTTACCTAGCGGTTCTAGACACTTAACTTTTTTTGTGTGCACGATCTCACACTTGTCGTCCTTCTTACAAGTAATTCGAGACTTGAGACTTGATTTTAAAGAGCTCCACTCGAAGTGTGATAAAATGCAAATTTCATCATCATCTACACTAGTCTTGGATTCATCACCAAATACTTTTTCGTGATGAATTCTCTTGCTTGTTTCGTTACTAGGTTCATTTTGACCTTCAATTTCTTTCATCTTCAAAGGTTGATTTCCATTAGTAGGTGGGAGTTGCTCACATAAGGTTCTCAAATTACTTGAATCACCAACCTCTTTTAGAGGTGCACCAGTTTCAACCAAATCATCCTTTTTAGCCTTCCCGGGAGTTAATGGCAAATCCATTTGCACAACTTTTGGTCGGATTGCAGGGTTACCACTCAAATTATTTGGCACAAAAACTCCTAAAGGCTTGCCCGACTTAGACATTTCCAAAGCAACAATAGAACTACTTTTGATCTCAGCTTTAGCAGAGCATTGAGTATCGATTCCATCCATTTGAGTAACGCACGGGCTACAATTCTGAGGAAAACTTCGCGTAGCACTAACTTTTTAGTAGTGGATGGATACTTCGGGACGATCTCAGCATCACCATAGCATTGAATACCGCTTCTATTCGTTTGAGAAATAAATGGACCACAATTTTCGGGAAAATTCCGAGTAGTATCAACTTTTAGGCGCTTAAACGCGGGCGGACTTCTTGGATATTCATCGTAGACGCTCTGATGTAATCTCTTCCCACGCATCATTGAAGGACTTGTTTCCATTAACACAGACATCTACACGATGATAAAGCAAAATACATTACGAGAAATCGAAGAATATGCTTATATACATCTGACAAGACAAGGCACTATTAAGGTTGATCAACAATAGTAGGTTTCGATTGGATAGTATGAGTGATTTGATCAAGGACTTGATTAGAAGAAAGTGAGTGATGGATTTGTGTCATAGCTTATGAGATGAGAATTGTCCAAAACTATATAAAGAGATCCATTTTCATGGATATGGGATCTTACACCTCTCGCACTTAAAGCGTGGCCAAAATAACATAGAGGCCCAACATCGAGTAAACAAAGAAATTTGTGGATGAACTTGGGCTCTGATAGCATGTTAAGGAAATCTTTAACATGTTAGAATGTTAAGGAAACCTTTAGGCCTAACTAAAGGCCAAAAGAATTCGAAAACCATATAAGGAAATCCATGTTTAAAATATGTGGGATCTAAATTTTTTATTAAATACAAAACAAACCAAATATATATCGGTATCTTGAAATTGAAAACCAAACCAAACCAAATCAAACTAAAGATTTGTCGGTCGTAATGTTGTTTGGTTTGATTTTTGATTTGATTTGACTTTTTTTGTTTTTCTTGAACACCCCTAGATTTGCATAGAAACTATTGGACAGGTCCTACGAGTAGGGCGATGAACGCACTTAAGGCATGGAGTGTAAACTTCACGAGACAAGTGCCTCCTCCGTGTGCACCTCACCCTGAATGAGGACTAATTAAGACGAAATTCAACGAAAGCTGTTTAAACAAGTGACAAACTAACTTATAATGTTTCGTTCAAACAAGTCATCTACCGTAAAAACAGATGAAATGAGTTGAAGCCAAATAGAAAGAAAAGCACTACATTACACAAATGCAGAATGAATGGTTAACACTAGGATCATATATAAAAAGTTATGCTTACATATATATACGCATATCGTTATAATTGATCGAACTGCATAATTATGTCAGGTAACTAAAGGAAAGATCAAGAAAAGCAATAACATACCTGAAGTAAGATTTCAAGTGTTGGCTTCAAAAGATCCAAATACATAAAACCCTAGTACAAAAATTATTTGCTGCAAGAAGAAGACGAATAAGGGTATGCTGTATGCCAATACCAAGCTGCTATTTATACATGTAAAAAAAACCCTAGGCATTCGATTCCTATTCAAATTGGGTCTCTTAGGTTTACACCGAAAATTGCCATAATTACAATCCTAATTTCGGTAATACTCTGAAGTCGGCAGAGTTCTCCTTTCCACTTTCCTTTTGTTTTTGTTCTCTTTTATATTTTCCCTTTTGAACAAAATCCTTTCCTATGAAAATAACTTTATCTCCAAGCATTACAAGTGCAATATGGGTACCATTGTATTTTCCCCTTCTCTCCAATTTATATATGGAAAATACTTATATATACAAGTTAGACAATTTAATTTGAAGAGTAATGACTGAAGGAGATTACGTAACACATAATTATTCTCAAAGTTAAGAGATTAAAGTTCATATGCGAAACATAGCCATTATTTGCACATATCAAATGTGAATAAATTTTATCCATCTAGGCTCAATACATAGATTACCCGAGTTTGTACCCAAATTCCTTTTACACATACCTTTAACCATAGAATTATTTTTCATACCAAACTATTTCAACAGTGTGTCTAATATAGCCCTGCTCACATAACTTTTCAATAGTTTTCATTTTCCTACTTTTATATGATGTGACTAGATGGTGAAAATAAATTTTAAAATATATATAAAGTGGGCTAATTAAACCGGGTAAGAATTATAAACATGACCAATTTAAACAAAGACAATGTGTGGGATGTATTTTCACATAAATTTATATTTGAATTCATTTGACTTAAGCTCGTTGATGGTGTAACCTTTTTTTTCAATCATAGATGGCATAACATTAAACTCTCCAAAATGAAGCCCTGTTTGTTAGATTGAAGCTTTTTGCTCCCTGAGACGAACCCTGTGCAATGAAACAATTTCTAGAAAAAAATAATATTTAATTTTTAATAATTAGTTTAAGGATTCTTTTCGGTTGAAGCTGCGATAACAATCACCTTAATCGTCAAGAAAAGAAAACATGACCCTTGACAAAATCGAGTGACTCTTCCATTCCATACCGTCTGTGGAATAAACTTCAATCGTGATTCCTTCAACATTTATACTGTTAGCAAATTATGTTCTTCATTCATGTATCCTTTTTTTAATCCTTATGATGTGCGGACACACATATATAATAATATAAGGTTCGAGTTAGTTACCCTAGGAGTTATTGTATGTTACCCTTGTAAATAAGGGTATTCTTAGCTCTTACACGTAGAAATGTACATATGCCGGGTTGGTTCGAATTTTTCAATTACCAAACCAAGCCAATTATTTCGGATTTTTAAATGGAATTTTTATATTCTTATACGCTATATGAAACTATATTACCCTCCATACTCAAGTTTTACTATAATTACATTTTATATACCCAATTACCATTTATGTACATTTTAAGGTAATTAATGATAATAATTAGTATCCTAAAATAACTCTTGTGTGGGGTCAAATTCTACCCATTATGTCTCCACGTTGGTAGGAATGACCAACGAATATATGCTAACCGAAGCGAGGGTACGACTTAAGGACGTCGGAGTGAACTGTATCATCGGTCCCGTCGTCTCCCCGAAGGAACGCGACCAATCTCTGTATTATTTTATTATTTCAAGAAGGGTCTCCTATTATAAAAAGGGAGGATCCCAATATTGTAAAGGAGATCTAGATTTTTATTGAACAAATATCAAACTCTCTCTCTTTATCTCTCTCTCTCTCTTGAGTATCCAATCCATTAGAAGCAGTAAAGAACACAACACACATTTCTAGGTCTCATTATCTTCGATTACGATTTACCCTTGATTCATTTTGATTGTTTTCACTTATAAAGTATTTAGCATCTTTTAAGTCAAACAATTTGGCGCCGTCTGTGGGGATTTCGGCAATCGAAATCATAGTTTGCACCTAGAATATCAAAAAAGAAAAACGAACCACCGTTTTTCACACCCTACAGAAGCCAAAAATGGCAGAAAATAATGCAAGAATGAATGCAATAGCAGGCGTCAGAGCTAATCTCATAGGCCCTCTCAACGAGGCCAGCAGAGAGACCATCTTGAGTACAACACCTGGTAGTGCACCGGACGGAGAGATCTCACCCTCTTCATCTGAAGACCTGACAATCTTGCACGAAAAAGGAGCCTCTACATCTGCAGTCAAAGAAACACCACCCCCGAGGGTCAAGAAACTACTAGAGGAGTGGTTGATGAACATTATAGGTAGCTTGCTTGAAAAGTCACCCCAAAGAAACATTTGAAATCCGTCAGTGGCAGACATCGCCGCCACGCAGGTGAACCCGATATTGTACGAACAAATAACACCCACATCGGTGTCCAGGACAACGATGGTGCACTCGCAGCCATCCTTAAGAAGATGAAAGAAATGGAGAATGAGAACAAGGCACTTTGAGATCAAATGAAAGAGCATCAGGAAAGAGTAGACAAAATCCCCGGTGCTCCTAAGTTATTGCCAAAACGCGACGTAGGAAGATTCGTCGAACAGTCTTACAGCGAGGAGGCTTCCCCTCACCCGATCCTGAAAACCTTCAAGATGCCACCTTACTTGAGGATATATGACAGGACTACGGATCCCGAAGACCACCTAATCCACTATGTGACCGTTGTGAAAGGCAACAATTTGTCAAAAGAACAAGTACCATCCGTACTGCTGAAAAAGTTCGGAGAAACGTTGATAGGGGGGCCCTAACATGGTACTCTCAGCTACCAGCCAGGACAATATCAACATTCGAAGAAATGGCAGATAAGTTCGCCACCGCCCATGCAGGAGCAAAGAAAGCAGAGGCCAAGGTCAACGATATCTTCGCTGTCAGGCAAACCGTAGGAGATGGACTCAGGGACTTCCTGGCCAGGTTCAACAGGGTAAGGATGAGCCTACCAAACGTATCGGAAGGCATGGCAGCCGCAGCTTTCCAAAACGGGCTGAACAGAGATGGTTCGAGGGAGACCAAAAAGCTATTAAGCCGACTCATGAAATATCCCTCCACTACATGGGAAGAGATCCACAACGCCTACTGTGCCGAAGTACGAGCGGATGAGGACGATCTCAATGTACCGACCGAACGGCTGACGACGATACAATAAAAAACAAGAAGGGATCAATGCAACGATGGGCAACGGGAACAACTCTCGCGCTTCAACAAAGAAAGGCATCAGCCCTACGTTAGATCCTCCCATCCACCACCGCTGAGGCACACAGAGGCATTGCAACGACATGTCGCTCCACTCCGGAATGAAAAAGGTATGCCCCCTTTATTATCTGCCCATAACTTTTGCGTGTCTCCTTCAGAAATAGTGTACGCACTGGAGAGGTTGGGCACCAAGGTGCAATGGCCGCAGAAAATAAAATCAGATCCTACCACAAGGAGGTCGAACGTCCTGTGTGAGTTCCATCAGGAAAGAGGACACAAAACCAAATACTGCATAGGTCTACGACAAGAGGTAGTCAGGATGCTAAACCAAGGATACCTGAGGGAGCTGCTTAGCGATAAGGGAAAGACTAACTTCGCACAAGGGCGGGAACAACCCCAAGGGCCGCCGAGACCACCTTCGCCACCACGCACCATAAACATGATCGTCGGAGGCGGCGATGATTCAGCAATCAACCATGTAAAGTTCACCATCACGCACAAATTGAAACGAACAATCGCCCACGAACGGTATGACGACTTCGAAGAAAGTATCACCTTCGATAAGTCTGATGCCGACGGTTTGTCTTTTCCTCATTATGATGCTTTGGTCATAACTTTACGTATTGCCGATACTGATGTTAAGAGAATCTTGATTGACGACGGAAGCAGCGCCTGTATTATCCATCCAAGAGTCCTTGTGCAAATGAGACTCTAAGATAAGATAATAACGCGTTGCATAACACTGACAGGTTTTAACAATGCAGTGGAATGGACCTCATGAGAGATATCATTGCCGGTTTTAGCGGGGGGAGTCACGCTGGAAACCACTTTCCCCGTCATGAACCAGGAGACGGCCTACAACGCCATCATAGGACGCCCTTGGATACATGCCATGCGATCAGTCCCCTCAAGCTTCTACCAAGTGATCAAGTTCCCTACCCCATGGGGAGTATTTAGCATTCGGGCGAGCCGCGCACCGCACAAGAATGCTACCAAATCGCTCAAGACTGTGCCCACACCAAACAATTGAAAGGAGCAAGTGCGGAAGCATAGCAATCAGCCATGTCGGGGACTAAGGTCGACCCGATGATGGAATCCATCAAATATCCAAACGTCGTAGAAGCCTACAAAGCGACGGTTGAGGATCTCGACCCAGTCCATCTAGATAACACCGACCACACAAAGAAATCCTACATTGGGCACAGCCTTTGCGACCCAAGTAAGTACCATGAATTTCTAACTAACCACGCAGATTTATTTGCCTTTTCTCATTCAGATATGCTGGGAATCCCGAGAGACATCGCCACTCACAAGCTAAACGTCGACCCACTGTATCTGCCCATACGGCAAATTAGAAGGAAGTTCAACACCGTAATCAACGAGGCGGTCAGTGAAGAAGTAGATAAGCTACTAGCCAACGGATCCGTCAGAGAATCAAAGTACCCCCAATGGGTCGCCAATGTCATCATGGTAAAAAAGAAAAATGGGTAATGGAGAATGTGCGTGGATTTCACCGACCTTAAGAAGGCATGCCCGAAAGATTCATTCCCATTACCACATATCGACCAGTTGATCGATGCCACGACATGACATGAACTGCTAAGCTTCTTAGATGCCTACTACGGCTACAACCAGATCATGATGGCCGAGGAGGACCAATAAAAGACAACTTTTATCACCCACCAAGGGACGTATTGCTACAAAGTGATGCCCTTCGGACTCAAAAAAGCAGGGGCAACGTATCAGAGACTAGTTACCAAAATATTCAAGGAACATCTTGTCAAGACCATGGAGGTCTATATCGACGATATGCTAGTGAAGTCGGCAAAGAAAGAAGACCACATCGACCATCGCAAAGAATCCTTCGAGATACTAAGACAGTACGGGATAAAGTTGAACCCGGAAAAGTGCGCCTTCAGCGTGGCCTCTAGAAAGTTTTTGGGTTTCCTCGTATCACAACGAGGTATCGAGGTCAACCCGGACCAGATCAAGGTAATAGATGCAATACCTGAGACCTTGAACAGCAAAAAGCAGGTACAAAAGCTGACAGGACGAATAGCCGCCCTATCCAGGTTCATCTCGCGATCCTCCAACAGGTGCCATAAGTTTTTCAACGTGTTGAGAAAAGATCACGGGCTATAGTGAAACGAGGAATACGTCGAGGCCTTGAGAAAATTGAAAGCATATTTATCTTCGCCATAGTTGCTAGTCAAAGCGAACCCAGGCGAATCTTTGCTGGTATATCTGGCGGTGTCCGAAGTCTTTGTCAGTGCAGTCTTGGTCCGCGAAAACAAAGGTACGCAATCTCCTATTTATTATATCAGCAAAACCCTAGTGGATGCCAAAATACGGTACCCACACCTCAAGAAGTTGGCCCTGGCACTGGTCGTAGCTTCACGAAAGCTTACACCCTATTTTCAGTGCCACCCCATAAAAGTAATAACGACCTTCCCCCTGAGAAGCATCCTACACAAGCCTGAGATGTCGGGCAGGCTTGCCAGATGGGCCATAAAGCTCAGCGAGCACGACATATCCTATCATCCAAGAAACGCCATCAAGTCGCAGGTACTTGCCGACTTCGTCGCCGACTTCAGCATAGAGATATTGCCGGAGGCGGAACTGGAGGCCATTCGTGCCTCTCCTAGTAACGCCCTTTGGACCCTCTACACTGACGGAATCGCTAATACCTCGGGATCGGGACTGGGACTCTTCTCGAAGTCCCCACAGGCAAAATAATTTGTCAGTCCATATGATGACCCGAGATGACTAACAATGAGGCCGAGTATGAGGCTGTAGTTGCAGGTATGAAGTTAGCCATCAAATACGTGGCTCGACGACTCATCCTCCATTGCGATTCTCAACACGTGGTGAACCAGGTCACCGAGACTTACCAAATTAAGGAGCAGAGACTACAAAAATACCAATTGGAAATCCACAAGTTGATGCCTAAGTTCGACGAGTGCCGCTTTGAACAAATCCCTAGGGCGCAAAATGTCGAAGCAGACGGCTTAGCGAAACTGGCCGCAGCCACCAAAAATATCAACAGGGAGAGTGTAGTCACCCTCCTCCATTCAGCCATCGATCAGACTGAGGTACTCTTTTTAAATCTGACTTGGGACTGGCGCATCCAGTTATTCTCCTATCTGCAGGAAGGGACACTCCTACTGGACAAAAAAAAAGCCAATAAGCTCCGTGTACAAATCGCCCAATATATCCTGATAAATCACGATCCCTACAAAAAGACGTTTGGCAGACCCCTCGCTAAGTGCCTAGGGTCGCACCAAATGAGGCAAGTACTCAAAAAGGTGCACGAGGGTCACTTTGGTGCCCATACAGGTAATCGCGCCCTCGTCCGTTGCATCATCCGAGCCGGTTATTACTGGCCCACTATGAAAAAAGATGCAGCAGAGTACGTTCGCAGGTACGAACAGTGCCAAAAGTAAGCCCCCATGATACATCAACCAGGAGAACCTCTCCACTCAGTAACCTTGGCCCTTCATTAAGTGGGGAATGGACATAATCAGTCCCCTACCAGTGGGACGAGGAAAGGTACGATTTCTTATGACTATTTCTCCAAGTGGGTGGAAGCAGGTCCGTACGCCCAGATACGCGAACAGGAAGTCATCGCCTTCATATGGAAAAACATCATATGCCGTTTCGGCATCCCCAAGGAAATTAGCTGCGACAATGGCCCCCAATTCATTGGCAAAAAGATAATTGAGTTCTTTGAGAAATGGCACATCAAGCGAATACTCTCCACACCATATCACCTCGCCGCCAACGGCCAAGCAGAATCTTCCAACAAAACGATACTGAACATACTGAAAAAGAAACTTGAAGAAGCCAAAGGGTTGTGGCCCGAACTACTACCGGAAGTGCTGTGGGCACATCGGACCACGCCCAAATCCAGCACGGGAGAAACACCATACTCATTGGTCTACGAACCGACGTGGTCATACCCATCGAAATCGGAGAACCAAGCCTAAGGTATTCACATACCAGCGGAGCAGATAACGACCTGAATAGACTCTAAGACCTCGACGAGGTGGAAGAACAAAGGGACATGGCCCACATAAGAATGGCGGCCCAAAAATAATAGGTCGAAAGGTATTACAACAAAAAGCCAAAATAAGACCACTCAAAGTGGGTGATTACGTCCTCAAGGCCAAAACGTTGGCGTCAAAAGACCCGAGCAAAGGAAAATTGGGCACCAATTGGGACGGACAATATAAAATCACAGCAACAGCGAGCAAATGAGCATTCCAGTTGGAAACAATAGAAGGAAAAACACTCCAAAACAACTGGAACGTCGCCCACCTCAAGTACTTCCATTTCTAAGAGGCGTCTCCCAAGTCGTACTCTTTTTCCCTTACCCGAGTTTTGTCCCAATTGGGTTTTCTCGGGGAGGTTTTTAACAAGGCGGCGAAGGGAACATCTGGGGGTATCTACGGACAAGTCTATCATATCATCCACTCGACATGCCCTCTAGGCCGATATAATAGAGGGACTAGCCTAGGTGAATCTCCATTGCGTAAACGGCTAAGGCCACCATCTCCATTGTGTAAACGGCTAAGGCCACCATCTCCATTGTGTAAACGGCTAAGGCCACCATCTCCATTGTGTAAATGGCTAAGGCCACCTTCTCCATTGTGTAAACGGCTAAGTCCACCATCTCCATTGTGTAAACGGCTAAGGCCACCATCTCCATTATGTCAACGGCTAAGGCCATCGCCATTTGAGCGTCGACCTTGATCGACGACGACGGATAACACTTCAACGATAGTTGAAGTTTACATCCTATTGGCTAAGGCCATCGCCATTTGAGCGTCGACCCTGCTCGACGACGACGGACAACACTTCAATGACAGTTGATGTTTACATCCTATTGGCTAAGGCCATCTCCATTAAGTGTCGACCTTGCTCGACGACGACGGATAACACTTCAACGACAGTTAAAGTTTACATCCTATTGGCTAAGGCCATCGCCATTTGGGCGTCGACCCTGCTCGACGACGACGGACAACACTTCAATGACAATTGAAGTTTATATCCTATTGGCTAAAGCCATCGCCATTATGGGTCGACCCTACTCGACGATGACGGATAACACTTCAATGACAGTTGAAGTTTACATCCTATTGGCTAAGGACATCGCCATTAAGCGTCGACCTTGCTCGATAATGATGGATAACACTTCAACGACAGTTGAAGTTTACATCCTATTGGCTAAGGCCATCGCCATTGAGTGTCGACCCTGCTCGACGACGATGGACAACACTTCAACGCCAGTTGAAGTTTACATCCTATTGTCTAAGGCCATCGCTATTAAGCGTCGACCCTGCTCGATGACGACGGATAACACTTCAACGACAGTTGAAGTTTACATGATATTGGCTAAGGCCATCTCTATTGAGCGTCGACCCTGCTCGACGACGACGGACAACACTTCAACGACAGTTGAAGTTTACATCCTATTAACTAAGTTCATCGACATTAAGCGTCGAACCTACTCGACGAAGACGGATAATACTTCAACGACAATTGAAGTTTACATCCTATTGGCTAAGGCCATCTCCATTAAGCGTCGACCCTGCTCGACGATGATGGATAACACTTCAATGACAGTTGAAGTTACATCCCTTTGGAAAAAGCCATCGCCATTGAGCATCAGTCAAGCTCGATTACAACGAACAACACTCAAACAACGGTTAAAATTTCGTCTTATTCATTCACTAAAATCAGGTTTTGACTTATCTACGACGGCGGTTAGCCCCAGGGTACCACCCCCAAGACCGCCTGTACCACTTCAGCGTTACCCAAAGAGGTGACAAATCTTCTACAAACAAAC
This sequence comes from Nicotiana glauca, assembly GCA_026770625.1. NCBI lineage: Eukaryota > Viridiplantae > Streptophyta > Magnoliopsida > Solanales > Solanaceae > Nicotiana > Nicotiana glauca. The sequence continues at coordinate 5,736 of MU737846.1, read as the reverse complement.
GAGTATCAGCTATGTGGAGGTAAAGTTCCAAAAAACAAATAACAACACAAAAAGAATAACAACAAAAGTATGATTCATATATTGTGACAAAAAGTATATATATTCAGTCCCGCAAAGGACCCCCATTACATTCTACAAAAAGCAAAACATATACAAATTTTAAGGAGCCTCGCCATCTTACACATCGCCCCCCGTCTGTTCGCCATCTCGACCGTCACCACCGAGGCGGTAAGCTTCATTGAACTAGGAGTCGAAATCCATCCGGTTAACGTCCTCTGAAGCATAGCCCTCCCGGTCAAGGGAGTCAGAACTATACCTGCAGGCTGCCCGAGCAGCACGAGCCTCGCACCACTGCTCATGAACCTCCTTCTCAGAGGCACGACCCGCAAAGAGAAGTTTCTTGTATACGTCCAGTCTGGCCTCCGCATAAACCCACATCTCATGCGCATCCTCGTCAGATAAGAGCGGGGAACAAGAAGGCCGAGCCACATCTCCAGGCCTTGGTGGGACAGTACGTCTAAGAACGTCGACCTCTGCCACCTTGGCTTCAAGTTCAGCAGTCAAGGTCACACCCTACGATGCAAATCGGCAACCTCCGCCGCCACCCCACGACTAAGCTCCAACTCCTCTTTCCTCGATTTGAGGAGTGATTCCAGCTCACTATTACGAGCCACAACCTTTACCAACTCCTCATTTGTCTTCTCCAGCTCAGCCACCCTGCGCTTCAATTGCACCTCCTTCTGTTCAAGACCTTCCCGGAACACCCGAAATTTGGGGTCCTATTGGAAAAGGTCTACCGCCGCCTGATGCTTGGAGTGGCACCACTTATACTTCTGTACCATTTTGTTGAAAACGGTTGCTTTCTTTTGCTTGCGAAGCCTCCTCTCCACCTCTAAAATAAGGGTCTAAGGAGAAAACATGAGTTAGTACACATCAAAGTCAACCTCACAACACGCGGAAGAACAGAAGTTTACCTGTAAAGTCATGCCGGTGACCTTTTGGGATAGCTCCGCATCACTGACAGCTCTTAGCATTTCACGCTCGGGGGCGGCACATAACAAATCTATCTCCAACGCCGCCTGCTCGCTGTGCTGTAATAAATTATAAGCCCCCGAAATCACGATTCGGTGATCGAACCCGCCTGTATTCATCTCCACATGTGTGAGGTCTTCGGCCAGCCCGTCTATATCTTCTTAGAAAATCTCAGGGTCCGATCCCTCAGGATCCCCGCCAACAATGGATGTCGAGCCACCCTCAGCAACACAAACTGAGCTAGCACCGACAGCTGCACTCGCCTGATAAGCCGGCCTCCCCGAACGAATAGCGTCGTCCATGAAGACAGGTCTAGGCATTTGACGAGGCACGTTACTCCTTTCTTCCTCAGTCACCACCGCCTTGCCCGTCTCAAGCCTCTGCCTTTTTCTCTCCTCAGGCTCCTCACCCTCAGAAGGCTCGTCCGCAGGCTGCGAAGATGGTGTCGATGATGTCACCTCATTCACAGCCGCCTCCACAGGTGCAACCTCTCGTAAAGGAACTACAAGAATACCCTCCTTGACAGATGCACGAGGTACCTCCTGAGCATCTGGGCCAATATCCAATGGGGCGGAGGTAGATACTGTCGCCTTCCTCCTGGGAACGGTTCGACCTACCGACACAAATAGTTCAGTTGATAAAGTTTGTGGAAACAACCGACTAAAGTCGAAGAATTACCTGAATGGCCCACGGGGCCGTAACATTGAAAAAATGCGGACCACGTGCGAGTTTCTTCTGCGTAAGGCAGCAAACCAGCTACCCATTGCTTGATACCAGTGATCAACTGGGGTGTATGAGCCATTGCTGCAAATAAAAAGGAAAAATCATGATTATGGTACGACCAGAACCGCCGAGGTCGCGTATGATAAAGAATTCGACGAATGGAAACGCTTACGTTTCGAATTCCACTTCTTTGGGAACCCGATAGGGTTAGACACCAGGTGCTCCGTTTTAATAAAGAAGTACCTATGCCAGTAACCACGGCTGGCTCGGTCATCGATCTTGACCACCAGCCCCTTCAAGCCACGGCTCTTCAAATGCAGCATGGTACCCCTTAGATAACCGGTGCTGAATAACTGCAAAAGGTGGTGGACAGAGACCTTACACCTAGCCAGTTCCGCGTACGTAGACATTATCCTACACACTTTTAAGGTGTATGGAGTAAGTTGAGATGGACACATGTTGTAAAAGCGGCAAAGCTCCTCCTCCAAAGGAAAAATGGGAAGACCATAACCAATTAAAAATGGATATTTATAGAACGCGCAATATCCCGGTCTGTGGACGTTCGCATAATCCGTTCCCGCTGGAACTATCTCCACATGAGCAAATATGTCGAATGACGTGCGAAAACCCTCTAAGTGATCCTGCGTTAACTCAGAACGCTCTAAAGGTTGTGCGGGGGAGTCCTTTTGGAAGTCTTTACTAACAAGAAGTTGCTTCGGTAGCATGTTGTCCACAGTAAGAGGGGTGAGGTTCTCTTCTCCTTTCCCCTCATCGCTGTCAGAATGAGGCGGCATATCGGATGGCGTGTTATTGCGAGGCCTCAGATTGTTATCCCGTCGGGGTTTTGCCATAATTTCTGTTTAGGGAGCGGTGTATGACACGATAGAAAGTGTGATTATGAGGAACGGTGGGGTTTCATAATAAGGGAGTGTTTTCTTAGAAGGCCAAAAAATGCTTGCAAATGATCAAAAGTTGGATCAAGTTAAACCTTCCCCTATTTATAGGGTTGGGAGGCATTGAAATCGAAGAAATAGAGTTCAAAAGGGTGCGGGAAACCAAGCATCAGAACGCCTTTTGTGCTTCATTGGGAATACACGTAATGATGACGCATGCATGTGATGAAATCACTCTAAGAAAGAGATTGTGCGTCAATATTTCAATAATCTCAAACGTTCACTCTCATTCACGATGCCGTCTTCAAGCAGGGTCAAATTCTCCCAGAACGAGGTTCATAGTTCCGTTCATCGGGGACACACTTCAATGCGTCACTGACGAACGGAAGGACTAACTGTAAGGGGTCAAATTCTACCCATTACGTCTCCACGTTGGTAGGAACGACCAACGAATATATGCTAACCAAAGCGAGGTGTCGCGACCCAAAATCCACTAAGGGTCATGGTGGCACTGGACACCTCCGTCAGGCCAGCCAACTCAAATACGTAATTAAATCTCATTTTAACACTTTTGAAAAACATTTCTTTTATACGTTTTAAACAAGACTCAGTGTATTCTTCTGAATAAATAAATAAAATATTTAAACACCTTTAAGATTTCCAAATAATCCAAATACATCCCCAGAACCCGGTGTAACAAGTACATGAGCAACTATTGATAAGAGAAATAAAATACAACGTCCGTCCGGAATACAGGGGACGGAAAGTAAATACAGTACACTGGAAGGGACTACCTTAGCTGCGGTCGCCTTGAATGATGCAGTTCACCTAGTCCCAGAAGCGTCCGTGCTGCTACGCCCCGTAGGCTGCTAGAGGTATATATACCTGTGCAACAAAAATGCACAGAAGTGTAGTATGAGTACGTAATCAACGTGTACTCAGTGAGTGTCCCGCCTAATCCCGAAGGGGTAGAGACGAGATGGTAAACTTTGACATTCTCTAATAGTCCAATGATTATTTATCCTCAATATACATATTAAACAGTGAATTTATTTTATAAACATGATTCTAATCCAGCTAGAAGAAAATAAGTAAACACGTAATTCCTTCATAGGTAAATTTCCATAATTTCTTACTAAATATATTCCAAATATTTTTAAGCCACCAAAGGGCAATAATAACTTAATGAAGTTCAAGACAACAGCACAGACATGCGCAAATCATACCGAGGTGACGGCCCGATCCAACAGAAATAAATGTGCACTTGCCAAGGGTCGACGATGCGCCTATAGATGCATCTATTAATCTGCCGAGGCGTTCAGCCCGTTCCAAAATAAACACACACAGACAGATAATCAATCAAGAAGTCAACAGGGAGCAATCATCCAAGCAAGGACAATTCTCTTTAATAATTTGAGAAAACGAAGCTTAAGTCTTTTTAGAAATCCATTTATTAATTTAAGTGATCTATTACCCCGCTCGCGAATCATCCATGCGACGCAGGTACACATAAGATACATGCTCAGATAGCCAATTAGAATTTTATCAGGGAATAATTATCTAAATAAAACCAATTCTCTGCTTAACGATTTAGGAAATGATGTTTAATCTCTTTTTAAATTCGTTTACTAATCAAGGGTGATTTAAACAATCCAAGTCATCGATGGGTTCATAATTAATTCAAGTATAACATGTTGATGGGTCCTAACTACCCGGACAATAGCATAATAGTAGCTACGCACGGACTCTCGTCACCTCGTGCGTACGTAGCCCCCACAAATAGGAGCGCATAACCAATCACTTCACCTATGGGGTAAATTCCTCCTCACAAGATTAGAAAGGAGACTCACCTTGCTCCGAAGATCCGCAACCGGCATTCTACATTCTTCCGGAGACTTGCACCAACGCACAATGCTCCAAAACTAGCCAACGACCATATAAATCCATTAATATATGCTCAATTATACTTCACAACCCAATTTATAACAATTTCTAACTCCGAACGAAAAGTTAACAAAAATGCCCTCGGGCCCACGTGCCCGAAATCCAAAACTTTTCAAAGATAAAGTTTACTCATAACCTTAGGAACTCGAATATATAATTTTCTATTAATCCCATACTCAAAAATCATAATCAAAATCCAAGATTTCTAATTTTCTAGGTTTTCAACCAAACCCCAAATTTACACTAATCTTCATACTTAAATCCATACATAATTAATGTATTTAACTCATAATAGGTAGGAATAACTTACCTTAACATTGTTGATGAAGAACCTCTCTTGAATCCTCCCAAAATCACCAAAGCCATGAGAAATGAGAGAGAAATGGCCAAAACCCGACTTTTAAAACAATGCTTCTGCCTCCAGACATTTCCGCTTCTGCGGTACCATTACCGCTTCTACGAAAACCATTTTTGCAGTTTTGGGCCGCTTCTGCGGCTCTGGGCTCAGTCCCCTTTTTCCACTTCTGCGATCCCCTCTTCCGCAGATGCGGTCCCGCTTCTGCGGAACCTTGACCGCATCTGTGGTCCAAAATCCTTCGAACAAAACCACTTCTACGGCTCCCTCAACCGCTTCTGCGGGGCTGCTTCTGTGGTCCCATTTCCGCAGAAGCGAAAACACCAGCAACTAGATCCTTCAGCCTTCTTCAAAATTCCATTTTTGATCCGTTAACCACCCGAAATCCATCCGAGGCCCCCGGGACCCCAACCAATCATACCAACCAGTCCCAAAACACATTACGGACTTGATCGAGGCCTCAAATCATAACAAAAAATGCCAAAACCATGAATTACAACCCGATTCAAGCTTTATGAACTTTAAAGTTTCCAACTTCCATTTCCGATGCTTAAACCTATCAAATCATGTCCGATTGACCTCAAATTTTGCACACAAATCATATTTGACATTATGGACCTACTCCAACTTCCGAAATCAGAATCCGACCCCGATATCAAAAAGTCCACTCCCGATCAAACTTCTCAAAAACCTTCAAATTTTCTATCTTTAGCCAATGGCTTCAAAATGACCTACGGACCTCCGAATTCACTTCCGATCGCGCTCCCAACTCCAGAATCACCATATAGA
>MU737844.1:103807-137325 GCA_026770625.1 Nicotiana glauca | reverse complement strand
GCAAACAAACTAAAAATTATTTTATTTTGAATTTTTTAGGAGTAATTCTCATAGGGCAAAAATTACGTGCTTACATAGCACAGTCAACAGTTATCTGTAAGCCAATCTTTAAGATGTTGAAGAAGGATGCCGCTACCAAATGGACCGATGACTGCCAAAAAGCTTTCGACAGAATCAAGGAATACCTGTCAACACTACCAATATTAGTCCCGCCTGAGCCAGGTAGACCCTTATTTCTCTACCTTGCAATATTGGATGGAGCTTTCGATTATGTTATGGGCAACATGATGAAAAGGGGAGGAAGGAGAAGGCCATCTATTATCTCAGCAAGAATTTTACCCCGTACGAGGCTCGGTATTCTCTATTAGAGCGCACCTGTTGTTCTTTGACTTGGGTAGCCCAAAAGTTGAGGCAATACTTCTGTGCCTATACTACATATCTCATATCGAGGATAGATCCTTTGAACTACATCTTTCAGAAGCCCATGCCCACTAGTAAGGTAGCCAAGTGGCGGATCCTATTGAGTGAGTTAGACATTGTTTACGTGACTCAGAAAGCAATCAAGGGACAGGCACTGGCAGACCACCTTGCTGAAAATCCCGTAGATGGAGGATACGAACCCCTAAAAATGTATTTTTCTGACGAAGAGGTATCATTCATAGGACAAGACATTGCAGAATTCTATGATGGTTGGAGAATGTTTTTCGGTGGAGCATCAAATTTCAAAGGAGTTGGCATAGGAGCAGTCCTAGTATTAGAAACCGATCAGCATAATCTGGTGTCTGCCAAACTCAGTTACCCCTATACCAACAACATGGCCGAGTATGAAGCCTCCATCCTAGAGCTCAAAATGGCCATTGACAAGAACATTAAAGAGTTGTTAGTGATCAAAGATTCAAACTTGCTTATACATCAGGTAAAAGAAGATGGGCAACCAAGAACTCCGAGATACTACTGTATCTACTTCATGTACAGGAATTGAGAAAGATGTTCACAAAGATGGAATTCCAACATGTTTCCAGAATCCAAAATGAGTTTGTCGATGAATTGGCTACCTTATCATCCATGATACAGCATCCATATAAAAACTTCATAGATCCCATTCCAGTAAAGATCCATGATCAGCCAGCTTACTATGCCCACATTGAAGAAGAATCAGATGGAAAGCCTTGGTTTCATGATATTAAGGAATATTTGGCAAAAGGAGAATACCCAGAGCTTGCAAATCCTACTCTGAAACGCACGTTTCGAAGTTTATCCCATAATTTCTTTCACAGCAGAGGAATACTTTATAGGAGGACTCCTAATTAGGGATTATTAAGGTGTGTAGACGCAAAACAAGGATCCAGGCTACTACAGGAAATTCACGCTGGGACCTGCGGTCCACATATGAACGGTTTTGTCTTAACAAAGAAGATACTCCGAGGTGGTTACTTTTGGATGACTATGGAAACGGATTGCATCCAGTATGTTCGGAAATGCCATCGTTGATAGATACATGCTGAAATGATAAAACTGCCTCAGAATGAGCTTAATGCAACAAGCTTACCATGGTCGTTCACCACCTAGGGGATGGATGTTATTGGACAAATCGAGCCTGCCGCTTCCAACGAGCATAGATTTATCCTGGTAGCAATCGACTATTTCATGAAATGGTTTAAGCAGCATCTTACAGAGTAGTGACTAAGAAAGTCATGGAAGACTTTGTCTGCGACCGCATCATTTGTCGATTCGGGATTCCAAAATCAATCATTACTGATAATGGCTCCAACCTCAACAGTGACTTGATGAAAGCTATGTGTGAAACTTTCAAGATCAGACACAAGAATTCCATAGCATACAGGCCTCAGATGAATGGAGTCGTAGAATCCGCCAACAAGAATATCAAGAAGATACTAAGGAAAATGGTAGAGAAACATAAGTAGTGGCACGAGAAGTTATCATTAGCTTTACTGGGATATCGCACCACAGTTCGCACATCAACCGAGGCAACCCCCTATATGCTGATTTATGGTACAAAGGCAGTCATTCCCATCGAAGTAGAAATTTCATCCCTAAGGATCATACAGAAAGGTGAGCTCGACGACAAAGTCGTTAGGAGCAGGCCGAGATAGTTCACATCAGGGTAGCTGGTGTAATAGAAAATCTTCCCGCATCAAGATGAAGCCAATGGTAAGTTCTCTCCCAACTGGCAGGGTCCACACATAGTTCATCGGGTCCTGACAGGAGGAGCCCTTATACTTGTAGAAGCGGACGAAGAAGTCTGGCCAAAACCAATTAATTCAGATACAGTCAAGCATTAATATGTGTAATTTCATGTTTTCCTCATTGATGTAAATTTAACTACGAATTACCTGATTCCCGTTTAAGAGGGGATAAGTAGACAGCCCTATGGGTTCGATCACAATTCAAAAACAATTTTATTTCCCATGTAGTTGGAAATTGGGGCAGAATTTTGAGAAGGACCCTCAAAATTCTAAAGTAATTTCAGCCAATAATATCAAGCAACAGTCAGAAGCACCAGCCCATTAACTGGGGCAAAATTTTTAGGAGGACCCTCAAAATTTTGTAGCAACAGAGGTTGCAATGTCTTGAACCACGTCACGGTCGTCGGTTCATCTAAAAAGTAGAGTCTTAATTATATACTTATGTCATATTTTTACATAATCATGCATGGTTATTACTGAAGTTTCCTTGTTTAGCAAGGCTACCCCAATGATACATACAGATCAAAGCCGAGCGGGTCAACTAGAGCCAGTGGTGATATGAACTAACCTTCCCCAGTTACAAAACTCACAATTTTTCTTTGGACGCAGGGACTTGGATTATGAAAGCATCAAACATACTATACATTCACAAGACAAACGTCATTCAAGAATACAACTCTCAGAACTATCACACTTACTCACATTTGCCATCCACATCGGTGACGTTCCATGTGCCACAATGTTCCCAACAGTCACCATATCGCAACCTACTATCAACTAAGAAAGCTTTATTACCGCTTGCTATTTTATTTCTTGCATAAGGCTACCATTCTGCCTTCCAAGACTAAACACTGTCTCCTTCTGCATTTCCGCATTGCATAATGCTATAATTCTGCCTTCCAAGGTTAATCTTTACCTCCCTCTACATTTTCATGGATGAAAGATCGCCACCTTATCCACATTTTCACGGAGGAAAGATCGCCACCTTGTCTACACTTGCATGGCTGAAAGATCGCCACCTTATCCACATTTTCATGGTTGAAAGATCACCACCTTATCTACATTTGCATGGCTGAAAGATCGCCACCTTGTCTACACTTTCATGCCTGAAAGATCGCCACCTTATCCATATTTGCATGGCTGAAAGATCGCCACTTTATCTACATTTGCATGGTTGAAAGATCATCACCTTATCCATATTTGCATGGCTGAAAGATCGCCACCTTATCCATATTTGCATGGCTGAAAGATCCTAAATCTATGGCTTTCAAGGTTATCGGAGACCTGTGTCAACCTTCCATGGCTTCTATTTTCGATTCTTATGGTCTCGAGGCTAGATCTTGAAAGAGCTTGGTCCAGACCTTGTTCAATTTCAGTTCATGGCTGTTCTCCGATCGTCTCTGACTTTTCACCGGCCAGCGATGGCTATTCGAGTCAGACTTTTTACTCTCCTGCTTAGATCGTTAGTTTTCAAAGCCTTTCTCATCGCTTGGGGTTCTTCTAAAACCCTAACCTCTAAGGTTCTTACGATTTCCTTTAGATTTGTTTTAGATCTATGTTTGCTCTGAAGTTCTAAGCATTTTTCTCGAAGTTTATTTCAAAACTCTGCTTTCAAAACGCCATATCTCTTCGATTAGGGTTTTAGTTAAGTTATTTCAAAATGTTTGTCTAGTTCTTTGACATGTTTGGCTATGTTTGCTCATATTATTCTTCTACCTGAGTTTGCATGTTAAAGCCACTAATTTCTTTTGATTTTTTATTAGACGAATGTTTGTTTTCCTGAGTTTTTGTCCGATCTGTTTGTTTATCCTCTTTTAAAATTCGTCTATTGTTGAAAATCCTATGGTTTTGGGTCTGAGACTGTTCGTTTAAGTGCATGATTCCATTTGAAGTTCTTTGTTTCAAAATCTCTTATTCCTTTGTGCGATTCTTTTGACTCTAGTTTTCTATCATCTCTAAAATTCAATAATGCTCAAAACCCTAATTTTTAAAAGGGGTTTTTCCTTACCTACTACCCTGAGATCTTCACATGCCTGTGATATTCTATGTTTTCTTCACTACTGATTCAATGTGATTTGACCTACTGGACTATCGTGCATCGAGTGTAGCTATCTACTAAATTTTTGTGCTACTATTGTATGCTATTTCCTTTTATCAATAAGTCTGGCCTCGCATGTATAATGTTTATGCACCCTATTTATATGTTAAGTCTCCTTCTCTGACTAATTTTAAATTTGTAATTGAGTTTAAACTTTTCCATTGTGAAATTCTGATTTCACTCGCCTTTTAAGGTTAACTAATTTCTTTTTATGTTTTGCCTTATTAAATCCTTTCCAAAATTAGAGTATTTTTGTACCTACACTCTATTGCTTGCTTAATGTTTTACTACTTTTTTTATGGTAACTGTCAGCCTGCTAAAAAATTGATTTCTTTCCTTATTTTGAACATTTCAATGCCCGTTAAGCAAGTGATCTCTTAATTAAAGGCAATCACTTGTATAATTGTTTCCGAATCATGATTGAATCCATGTTTGTAGCTTATTACCTCTCTCTTACTCGTTTTCAAAAATTATAAACACCATGTACTTCTTTTCTTTCAAGGACACGAACACAAGACATAAACACTTTAGTTAAAACACACACTCCCCTAAAATCTCTTTCTCTTCTCTACTACTACTATATTGTTGCCTTACCTAGCCGGCTTAAAGTCAAGGCTAGGCTGTGGAGAAACTTGCTTATTTTCTGTATTTGCATTTCTTACTGGTATGTTCTAATAAAGTTTTCTGCACCAACAACAACATGATTATTTACTGATTCTTTCATTCTTGTCTGCATAATGTTTGTATTTAACTCAGTACCATTATTTAGCATGCTGTAATTTCCCTTCTCCTGTTCTGAATCAATGTATTATGGCCTGTGCATCCAAAATCCCTACCCCAATGTGTTTAATACTTATGGATGGTTGGGGGCATGACATTATTGGAAATTGTTGTGCATGACCCAAAGTTGATCCTCCTAGGATCATAACCTCCATGTTTCTCTTATATGTTGTGTGTTCTGGTTGATTTACAGGAATAAACACTTCCTATTATTGTGGATTCCCAAAGTTAACCGATGTCTAAGTGTATAGGCTCCTTTTAAGGGAATCCCAATCCCCTGCCCCCCTTTTTTGTGAAGTCATTAACTCTTTGAATTACTAATGCTTGTATTCCCCATCTCCCTTTCCCCTCTTATTTGTTTCCTCAATTCATAAAACTCTGTTTCTGCACTTGCACTACCTTATTAGACTTAAGTTCTGCCCCCCTCATGTGAGCCTTGCCTTTGGACCCATGAGCTCCATCTAAACTTGCACGGATGAGGGATGGCATTTCCAGACTGCACTGGTCCCTATTCTGGTTATGAAACTTGGGTGTGAGCACTGCCCGGGGCCCTATTGAGGCCGTTAGGGAACTCTGACACACTCAAGTCTGAGAAAGGCTTTGGATCAATGGTGTTTGAGTTGATTTATCTCATAACTCAAACAGGAAGTCAAGAATTAGGATTCCTCTGGTTGTAACTTTTCCTTCTACTTTTCTTATGTAATTCAGTATTCCTAGTCTGTAATAATTTGTAATGAACATTTGGGGCTGTTGTCACGACCTGGATTTCCCACCATCGGGAGTCGTGATGGCGCCTACTGTGGGATTTAGGCAAGCCAAACATTTAAACCTTTTTGGATAACAACACCACAACAATAACTGTATAAAACTTTAAATAAAAGCGGAAGTCTTTTATAGCACAAATAACTGAAAACCTAGAATGCAGAAGCTTAACATTTCACTACCCAAGACTGGAGTCGCTATCTTACGGACCACTAAAAAGTGCTACAAACAAGGCTGAATGGAAAATACATAATGTCTGTTACGGTAAAATGAAAACAAACTAAAAATATGGAAAGGGACTTCGACCTGCGAACGCCAGCTAGGCTACCTCGTAAGTCCCTGGAATGAAGTCAGCTCCCGATCAGTATACTACTTCAGTGGTCCAAAAGCTGCTCCGGTACCGTGATCTGTGCAAAAAGCACAGAAGTGTAGCATCAGCACAACCGACCCCATGTGCTGGTAAGTGCCTGGCCTAACCCGGGTGAAGTAGTGACGAGGCTAGACAGGACTATAAACCAACCTGTGCAGTTCAATATACATTTATGTGCAATAAAAGGAAAGAATACCAAAGCCAACAGTTAAAAGGGAGGGAAGAATGCTATAGGGGAGTACAATCTGGACATAAAAGTCATCAACTTATAAGAAATAGGGCACAACAATAATTAATAGAAACAATAAATCCAACAGTTGCGCGGCATCAACCTTAGTGCTTTTACTCTCATCCTCACCCAAAACAATCAAATAAAATGCACGGCATCACCATTCGTGCTTCCCTCACATAACTCTCATTTCATGGCACGGAATGATCCTTCGTGCAAATATAATCAAAAAATGGAACGGAATGACCCTTTGTGCATAATATAATTAACAACGGAACGGAATGTCCGTCCATCTATAATATAATCAACAATGACACGAATTGACACTTCGTGCATAATATAATCAACAGTGGCACGGAATGACCCTTCGTGCATAATATAATCAACAATGGCACGGAATGACCCTTCATGCATCATCACTCTTCCTCACTCAAACAGAAATCACAACCAAACGGGCGAGCAAAATAAATAATAACAAGAAATGTCCCGGAAAAGGAAATACACAATTAAACAGCTAAATCCCTGCAAGGGAGCAATAAAAACAACTTACACATCCCGACAAGGGAGATAATCACATCTCATTCCAATTCTTTCATTTCTTACTCTATAGTATTTTATCGTTTGAGCCAACGCTCCAAAGAATTCACAATTCATAATTTATCCTCAAAACTCTTCACATTATGTAGAAAATCATTAATTAGCTTGGAAGAGTCCCAAAGTATACCAAAACAGGTACCAACAAAGACCCACGGTCATGCGAGACACCTGTGTATAGATACTCATTACCATGCCTATACACCGTACTCGATCATTTGGCAAATAACAATTAATAATACTCTAATCCTATTCCCTCAAGCCAGTGTTAGATCAAACACTTATCTCAAATGCTCCAACAATCCACTCAAGCCTCTAGTATAGCTTTACCCCTCGAATTCACCACCAAATCGCTCGAATCTAATCACAAATTACTTGAATGTATTAACAAATGCTACTTGAATCAATTTGAATGCATGAAAATGAATTTTCCAAAGTTTATTCCAAAATTCCCAAAATGCCCTCGGACCCACATGGTCAAAACCCGAGGTTCGAACCAAAACTCGATTACCCATGAACTCAGATATATAAGTTATTTTGGAATCAGACCCCAAATTGAAGTCCAAAACCCCCAATTTTAGAAACCCTAGGTTCTACCCTAAGTTCACAAATTCCCCCATTAAAATCTTTGTTTTGAAGTTGAAATTATGTTTAAAGATGTTAAGAAGTAAAGAAAATAGGTTGGAAATCACTTACCAATCGTTTTGAGGATGAAGAATCGTTTGGAAAATCGCCTCTTATGTTTTATGTTTTGGGTTTTGAAAAAGTGTAAATGACTGAAAATCTCGGATTTATATACTTTACTAAAGGACCAGCGCGGACCGCATAAAAATGTCCCGTGGTCGCGCCAAGGAAAGGAGGGAAAACGACTCTCTGAACCTAATCATCGCGGACCGCACGATTTTGGTGCGCCGCCGCGCTGGTGGACTTGCACCTGGGGCCTTCTCTGAATCTCCCAGAGCGGACCGCACAAACTTGATGCGCGGACGCGCTGGTCGAACCAAGGCTGGGGACCCCTCTGAGCCTGGCCACGCGGACCGTGCGAATTGCACCGCGGCCGCGTGCCTTCCAGCGTGTACCGCACGGAAATGATCGCGGCCGCGCTGGGGCCTGCAACATTGCAACATCTGATACTTAAGCCTAAGGCCTCCCGGGACCTGCTCAAAACTCACCCGAGCCCTCGGGGCTCCAAACCAAACATACACACTAACACATTAACATCTTACGAACTCATCTGTGCGATCAAATCACCAAAACAACATCATATACGTAGAATCAAGCCTCAAAACACATGATTTTCTTCTAAGTTTCATAAACTTTCAGTTTTGGAACTTATAGTTCAAAACACGTCAAACGACGTCCTTTCTCAACCAAACTTTACAGGTAGTGCTTAACGCATATTCAAGACTTGTACCCGGCATCGGAACAAAAATACGAGCCCGATACCATCACTTATTGATCAAATTTCATTTTCATTTTCATTTTCCTTAAACATTTTCAGAAAAACAATTTCATGGAAAAAAATTCATTCCTCGGGCCGGGGACCTCGGAATTCGACTCCGGGCACATGCCCAAGTACCATATTTTTCTACGGACCCTCCGGGATCGTCAAATCATGTGTCCGGGTCCGTTTACCAAAAATGTTGACCGAAGTCAACTTTAATCATATTAATACCAAAATTCGTCAAATCTTTCACAAAATTCACATATTTCAACATAAAATCTTTCCGGCTACGTGCTCGGACTGTGCACTCAAATCGAGGCAACTATAACTGAGGTTTTTAAGGCCTCGTAAGTGCGGAAAAAGAGAGAAATCCGGTGATGACCCTTTGGGACGTCACATTCTCCACCTCTAAAACAACCGTTCATCCTCGAACAGACAAAAGAAGAAGTACCTGAGTTAGGGAATAGATGAGGATAACGGCTCCGCATATCAGACTCTGACTCCCAGGTCAATGCCTTAGGAGGCTGACCTCTCCACTGTACACGCACTGAAGGAAAACTCTTCGACCTCAACTGTCGAACCTACCGGTCTGGAATGGCTACTAGCTCCTCCTCGTAAGACAGATCCTTGTCAAACTGGACAGTGCTGAAATCTAACACATGCACTGAATCGTCGTGATACCTCCGAAGCATAGACACATGAAACACTAGATGCACGGCGGACAAGCTAGGTGGCAAGGCAAGTCTATAAGCCACCTATCCCACACGATCAACGATCTCAAATGGGCCGATGAACCTAGGGCTAAGCTTGCCCTTCTTCCCGAATCTCGTCACGCCCTTCATAGGCGATACAAGGAGCAATACCCGCTCACCAACCATGAAAGCTACATCTCGAACCTTATGATCCACATAACTCTTTTGCCACGACTGAGCCGAACGAAGCCTGTCCTGGATGATCTTGACCTTTTCCAAGGCTTACTGAACTAAATCTGTAACCAATAACCGACCTCTCCCAGCTCAAACCATCAGACTAGAGACCGACATTGCCTACCATACAACGCCTCATATAGAGCCATCTGAATTTTGGACAGTAGTTGTTGTTGTAGGCGAACTCTACTAAAGGCAAAAACTGGTCCCACAAGCCTCCAAAGTCAATTACATAGGCTCGGAGCATATCCTCCAATATCTGAATAGTCCTTTCGGACTGGTCGTCCGTCTGAGGATGGAACATTGTGCTCAATTGAACCCGGGTGCCCAACTCCTGCTCGACTTCTCTCCAGAAGCGCGACGTAAATTGCGTACCCTGGTCTGAAATGATAGATGTCGGCACCCCATGAAGGCGAACAATCTCTCGGATATAGATCTCAGCAAACCTCTCCGATGAATAAGTGGCTGCAACATGAATGAAATGTGGTGACTTGGTCAGCCTATCAACAATGAACCAAATAGCATCAAACTTCTTCCGAGTCATCGGAAGTTCAGTAACGAAATCCATGGTAATCCTCTCCCACTTCCACTCGGAAAGCTCAATCCTCTGAAACAAACCACCAGGCCTCTGATGCTCATACTTGACTTGCTGACAGTTCAAATACCTAGCCACATATGCAACAATATCTTTCTTCATTCTACGCCACCAATAATGCTACCGCAAGTCCTGGTACATCTTCGCGGTGCCCGGGTGAAAAGTATACCTAGAACTATGGGCCTCCGCTAAGATCAACTCTCGAATCTCATCGACATTGGACACACAAACTCGCCCATACAATCTCAAAACACCATCGTCGTCTATAGTCACCTTCGTAGCACCTCCACGCTGCACCGTACCTCTCAGGACACATAAATGAGGGTCATCAAACTGCCGATCACGGATACACTCCAATAATAAGGAGCGAGCGACCGAGCAAGCTAACACTCTATTGAGCTCAGAAATGTCCAACCTCACAAGCCAATTGGCCAAAGCCTGAATATCCAAAACAAACTATCTCCGGCTGACCGGAATATAAGCAAGACTACCCATGCTGGCGGACTTCCTACTCAATACACCGGCCACCACATTGGCTCTCCTCGGGTGGTACAAAATAGTAACATCATAATATTTCAATAACTCCAACCACCTTCTCTACCTCAAATTCAACTCCTTTTGCTTGAACAAGTAATGAAGGCTCTTATGATTCGTGTACACCTCACACGTCACACCATATAGATAATGCCTCCAAATCTTCAAAGCATGAACAATGGCTGCCAACTCCAGATCATGAAATGGATAATTCTTCTTGTGGTTCTTCAATTACCTTGAAGCATAGGTAATGACTCTGCCATCCTGCATCAATATTGCACCAAGCATAATACGGGAAGCATCGCAATAAACTATATAAGGCCCTGATCCTGAGGGCAAAACCAATATCGGTGCTGTAGTCAGAGCGGTCTTAAGCTTCTGAAAACTCTCCTCACACTCGTTTGACCATCTGAACTGGGCACCCTTCTGGGTCAACCTAGTCATTGGGGCTGCTATAGATGAAAACCCCTCAACAAACCGGCGGTAATATCCTGCTAAGCCCAAGAAACTCTGGATCTCAGTCGCTGAAGCTGGTCGAGGCCAATTCTTGACTGCCTCAATCTTCTTCGGGTCCACCTAAATACCCTCTACTGATACAATATGACCCAGATATGCAACTGAACTCAACAAGAACTCGCACTTCGAGAACTTAGCATACAACTGGCTATCCTTCAGAGTCTGAAGAACCACTCTGAGGTGCTGCTCGTGCTCCTCCTGGTTGCGGGAGTACACCAGAATATCATCAATAAAGACTATCACGAACAAGTCTAGATAAGGCCTGAACACTCAGTTCATCAACTCCATAAATATTGTTGGGGCATTGGTCATCCAAATGACATGACCAAAAACTCATAATGCCTGTACCGAGTGCGAAATGCTGTCTTAGGGACATCAGACGCCCTAATCATCAGTTGATGGTAGCCAGATCTCAAGTCTATTTTTGAGAACACATTTGCACCTTGAAGCTGGTCAAACAAATCATCAATCCTCGGTAGGGGATGCTTGTTCTTAATCGTCACCATGCTCAATTGCCGGTAATCAATGCATATTCTCATCGATCCATCATTTTTCTTCGTAAATAACACCGGCGTACCCCAAGGAGAAACATTAGGCCTGATAAAACCCTTCTCTAGCAATTCTTGCAACTGGTCCTTTAACTCTTTCAATTCTGGCGGGGCCGTGCGATACGGCAGAATAGAAATGGGCTGCGTGTCTGGAGCCAGATCAATACAGAAATCAATATCCCTGTCGGGCAGCATACCTGGCAGATTTGAAGGGAAAACCTCTGGGAACTCCTGAACAATAGTAACAGAGTCAATAGAAGGAACCTCTGCATTGGAATCGTGCCCATATTCCAAATAAGCTAAACACCCCTTTACGGCCATGCGTCGAGCCTTTACATATGAAATAACAATACGGGTGGCATGACCTGGGTTCCCTCTCCACTCTAATCGGTGCAAATCGGGAAAAGCCAAGGTCACGGTCTTGGCGTGACAATCCAAGATAGCATGATACGGGGACAGCCAATCCATCCCTAATATAACATCGAAATCCACCACGTCTAGAAGCAATAAATTAATACAGGTCTCAAGACCTTCAAACACTACCACATAGGAACAATGAACTCGGTCGACCACTATAGAATAGCCCACTGGTGTAGATACATATACAGGAATCCCAAGGCATCATTAGGCATAGCCAGATAGGATGCAAATAAGACGATACATATGAATACGCAGACCCGGGGTCAAATAGCACTGAAGCATCCCTATCACAGACCAGAATAGTACCTGTAATAACAGTATCTGAAGACTCAGCCTCTGGCCTGGCTGCAAAGCATAACACCGGGGATGGGCCCCACCTCCTTGAACCATGTCTCTGGGACGATCAGCTGCTAGCTGACCTCTACCTCTACCGGTTCGAGTTCCACCTCTACGGTCTCTACCTCCACCTATATGATCCCTACCCTCGCTTCTAGCAGGTTGGGCGAGCTGTGGATCACCTGATGCCTGAATCATGGGGCGAGGACCCTACTACTGAGAGTTCCCCGAGGTTTGAAGGCAAAACCTGACAATGTGACCGCGGTCACCACAACCATAACAAGACCTCGACTACTGTGATTGCTGGCCCTGTCGACCTGAATGTCCTCCACGAAAGCTCAAAAGTGGGGGTGCACTAATAGGCTGCTGATCTGAATAGTACTGCTAAGAACCACCGCTGCCTAGAGTACCATGAGAAACCTGGAGTGCTGACTGAAAGGGCCTCAGTGAATGACCTCTACCATAGGAATCCCTACCTCCAGATGAGGTACCACTGAACCTACTAGAATGATGAGGCCTCGTATCTGACATCTGACCACCTCCCCGTGCGAGGGCCATCTCAACTTTTGCGGGCCGTATTTGCCGCCTCCTGAAAGAAAATATCACTACAAACTCCCATAGCCATCTGAAGACGGATCGGCAGAATCAGTCCATCAATAAATCTCCGGACCCTCTCTCACCCTGTGGAGAGTATCACAACAGCATGGCATGCCAAGTCAACAAATCGAGTCTCATAATGGAGGCGCTCAAACTGCCTGCGAAGTGCCTGCCGCTGAGTGACTGGGAGAAACTTCTCCAAAAACAACTCCGCGAACTGATCACATGTCAAAGTTGGAGACCCTGCTGGCCTAGATAGGCAATAATCCCTCCACCAAGTCTTGGCAGATCCTGCAAGCCGAAAGGTGGGAAAATCGACCCCATTGGTCTCCACAATACCCATGGTCCTAGGGATCTCATGGCAGCTGAATAAGAAATCTTGTGGATCCTCTAATAAAGCACCACTGAATGTGGTGGTGAAGAGCTTGGAGAACCGATCAAGTCTCCAAAAAGCATCCGAAGACATAGCCACCCCATCGCCGGCCTGGGCAGCAATACCTGGCCGAGCTGTCACAGCTGGCTGAACTAATAGGACATGAGCCTGTGGAGCACCCTGCTCCAGAGTACATGTAGTAGGAGTCTGAACCCCTCCTCCAGCCTGAGAAGTGGCTGGTGCTACTGGAAGCAAACCCGTTTCAGTGATACTCTCCATAAAGCCTGCCAATCTGACTAGAGTGTCCTGAAGATCTGGGGTGACAATAACCCTTCCTGGGACCTGATCTGGGCCCACCGGAGCTGGTGGGGCTGGAACCTCCTCATTATAGTCAATATAAGGCTCCACCTCTGGGACTGCTACCCGAGGCTGAGCTCTGCCCCTGGTACGGCCTCGGCCTCTACACCTCGCAGGAGCTTCTGCTGGGGGCTCGGGCTACTACGCGGTAGAAGAGGAAGCATGTGCTCTTGCCATCTTCGAAAGAACAGAGTAGAAGGACAATCAGTATGTGAGGAATAGAATCGCACGACAAGAAAGAATAAAGGTGAAACTTTTCCTAACTCCGTAGCCTTTGGGGGATAAATACAAATGTCTCCGTACCGATCCCTCAGGCTCTACCAAGTTTTTCCATGAGTAGCGAGACCTACGCAACCTAGAGCAATGATACCTACTTGTCACGACCCGAATGTCCTACCATCGGGAGTCATGATGGCGCCTGCTGTGGGAGCTAGGCAAGCCAAATATTTAAACCTTGTTGGATAACAACACCACAACAATAACAGTATAAAACTTTAAATAAAAGCGAAAGTCTTTTATAACATAGATAACTGAAAACCTAGAATGCGGAAGCTTAACATTTCACTACCCAAGACTGGAGTCGCTATCTCACGAACCACTAAAGAGTGCTACAAACAACGTTGAATAAAAAATACATAATTCTGTCTCGGTAAAATGAAAACAAACTAGAAATATGGAAAGGGACTTTGGCCTACGAACGCCAGCTAGGCTACCTCGTAAGTCCCTGGAATGAAGTCGGCTCCCGATCAGTATACTATTGTTGTGGTCCAAAAGCTGCTCCGGTACCGTAATCTATGCAAAAAGCACAGAAGTGTAGCATCAGCACAACCGACCCCATGTGCTGGTAAGTGCCTGGCCTAACCCCGGCGAAGTAGTGACGGGGCTAGACAGGACTATAAATCAACATGTGCAGTTCAATATACATATATTTGCAATAAAAGGAAAGAATACCAAAACCAAAAGTTAAAAGGGAGGGAAGCATGCTATGGGGGAGTACAATCTGGATACAAAAGTCATCAACTTAAATAAGAAACAGGGCACAACAATTATTAACAAAAACAAGAAATCCAATAGTTGCACGACATCAACCTTCGTGCTTTTACTATCATACTCACCCAAAGCAATCAAATAGAATGCACGGCATCACCCTTCGTGCTTCCCTCACATAACTCTCATTTCATGGCCAGGAATGATCCTCTGTGCAAACATAATCAAACAATGGCACGGAGTGACCCTTCGTGCATAATATAATTAACAATGGCACGGAATGTCCCTTCGTGCATAATATAATCAACAATGGCACGGAATGATCCTTCGTGCATAATATAATCAACAATGGCACAGAATGACCCTTAATATAATCAACAACGGCACAGAATGACCCTTCTTGCATAATATAATCAACAATGGCATGGAATGACACTTCGGGCATCATCACTCTTCCTCACCCAAACAGCAATCACAACCAAACGGGCGAGGGAAATAAATAATAACAAAAAATGTCCCGGCAAGGTAAATACACAATTAAATAGCTTAATCCTAGCAAGGGAGCAATAACAACAACTTGCACATCCCGGCAAGGGAGATAATCACATCTCTTTCCAATTCTTTCATTTCTTACTCGATAGTATTTTATCGTTTCAGCCAACGCTCCAAAGAATTCACAATACATAATTTATCCCCAAAACTCTTCACATTATGTAGAAAATCATTAATTAGCTTGGAATAGTCCCAAAGTATACCAAAACAAGTACCAACAAAGACTCACGGTCATGCTAGATACCGGTGTACAGATACTCATCAGCATTCCTATACACCGTACTCGATCATTTGGCAAATAACAATTAATAATACTCCAATCCTATTCCCGCAAGCCAAACTTAGATCAAACACTTACCTCAAATGCTCCAAAAATCCACTCAAGCCTCTAGTATAGCTTTAACCCTCGAATTTATCACCAAACCACTCGAATCTAATCACAAATTACTTGAATGTATTATCAAATGCTACTTCAATCATTTTGAATGCATGAAAATGAATTTCCCAACGTTTGTTCCAAAATTCCCAAAATGCCCTCGGGCCCACGTGGTCAAAACCCGAGGTTCGAACCAAAACCCGATTACCCATTCCCCCATGAACTCAGATATATAAGTTATTTTGGAATCGGACCCCAAATTGAGGTCCAAAACCCCCAATTTTAGAAACCCTACGTTCTATCCTAAGTTCCCAAATTCCCCCATTAAAATCTTTGTTTTGAAGTTGAAATTATGTTTAAAGATGTTAAGAAGTAAATAAAATAGGTTGGAAATCACTTACCAATCATTTTGAAGATGAAGAATCGTTTGGAAAATCGCCTCTTATATTTTGGGTTTTAAAAAGGTGTAAAATGACTAAAAATATAGGATTTATATACTTTACTAAATGACCGGCGCAGACCGCACAAAAATGTCCCGTGGCCGTGCCAAGGAAGGGAGGGAAAACAAATCTCTGAACCTACCCAACGCGGACCGCACGATTTTGGTGCGCGGCCGCGCTGGTGGACTTGCACCTGGGGCCTTCTCTGAATCTCCCAGCACGGACCACACGAACTTGGTGCGCGGCCGTGCTGGTCAATCCAAGGTTGTGGATCCGTCTGAGCCTGGCCACGTGGACCGCGCGAAGTGCACCGCGGCCGCGTGCCTTCCAGCACGGACCGCGCGGAAATGACCGCGGCCACGCTTGGGCCTGCAACACTGCAACATCTAATACTTAAGACTAAGGCCTTCGAGGACCTACTCAAAACTCACCCGAGCCCTCGGGGCTCTAAACAAAACATACACACTAACTCAATAACATCCTACGAACTCATCTGTGCGATCAAATCGGCAAAACAACATTGTATACGTAGAATCAAGCCTCAAAACACATGATTTTCTTCTAAGTTTCATAAACTTCAATTTTGGAACTTATAGTCCAAAAAACGTCAAACGACGTCCATTTTGAACAAAACTTTACAGATAGTGCTTAACGCGTATTTAAGACTTGTACCGGGCGTCGAAACCAAAATATGAGCCTGATACCATCACTTATTGATCAAATTTCATTTTCATTTTGCTTAAACATTTTCAAAAAAACAATTTCATGGAAAAAATTCATTCATCAGGTCTGGGACCTTGGAATTTGGTTCGGGTCTGTTTACCAAAAATATTGACCGAAGTCAACTTTAATCATATTAGTATCAAAGTTCTTCAAATCTTTCACAGAATTCACATATTTCAACATAAAAGTTTTCCGGCTACGCGTCCGAACTACTCACGCAAATCGAGGAAACTATAAGTGAGGTTTTCAAGGCCTCGGAAGCACGAATAAAGAGAGAAATCCGGTGATAACCCTTTGGGTCGTCACATTCTCCACATCTAAAACAAATGTTCGTCCTCGAACGGACAAAAGAAGAAGCACCCGAGTCAGGGAATAGATGAGGATAACGGCTCCGCATATCAGACTCTGACTCCCAAGTCGATGCCTTAGGAGGCTGACATCTCCACTGGACACTCACTGAAGGAAAATTCTTCGACCTCAACTGTCGAACTTGCCGGTCTGGAATGGCTACCGACACCTCCTCGTAAGACAGATCCTTGTCAAACTGGACAGCACTGAAATCTAACACGTGGGTTGGATCTCCATGATACCTACGAAGCATGGACACATGAATCATTGGATGCACGGCGAACAAGCTAGGTGGCAAGGCAAGTCTGTAAACCACCTTTCCCACACGATCAAGGATCTCAAATGGGCCGATGACCCTAGGGCTAAGCTTGCCCTTCTTCCCGAATCTCATCACGCCCTTTAGAGCCGATACACGGAGCAATACCCGCTCACAAACCATGAAAGATACATCTCGAACCTTACGATCCACATAACTTTTTTGCCTCGACTGAGCCGAACGAAGCTTGTCCTGAATGATCTTGACCTTATCCAAGGCCTCGTGAACTAAATCTGTACCCAATAACCGAGCCTCTCCCGGCTCAAACCATCCGACTGGAGACCGACATCGCCTACCATACAGTACCTCATATGGAGCCATCTAAATGCTGGACTGGTAGTAGTTATTGTAGGTGAACTCTGCTAAAGGCAAAAACTGGTCCCACAAGCCTCCAAAGTCAATGACACAGGCTCGGAGCATATCCTCCAATATCTGAATAGTCCTCTCGGACTGCGCGTCTGTCTGAGGAACGAACGTTGTGCTTAACTGAACCCGGGTGCCCAACTCCTACTGGACTACTCTCCAGAAGCGCGAGGTAAACTGCATACCCTTGTCCGAAATGATAGATGCCGGCACCCAATGAAGGCGAACAATCTTTCGGATGTATATCTTAGCTAACCTCTCCTATGAATAAGTGGTTGCAACAGGAATGAAATGTGCCGACTTGGTCAGCCTATCAACAATAACCCAAATAGCATCAAACTTCTTCCGAGTCATCGGAAGTCCGGTAACGAAATCCATGGTAATCCTCTCCCCCTTCCACTCGGGAAGCTCAATCCTCTGTAACAAACCACCAGGGCTTTGATGCTCATACTTGACCTGCTGACAGTTCAAACACCTAGCCACATATGCAGCAATATCTTTCTTCATTCTACGCCACCAATAATGATGTCGCAAGTCCTGGTACATCTTCGCGGCGCCCGGGTGAATAGAATACCGAGAGCTATGGGCCTCCGCTAAGATCAACTCTCGAATCTCATCGACATTGGGCACATAAACTCGCCCCTGCAATCTCAAAACACTATCATCGTGTATAGTCACCTTCGTAGCACCTCCACACTGCACCGTATCTCTCAGGACACACAAATGAGGGTCATCAAACTGCCGATCACGGATACGCTCCAATAATGAGGAGCGAGCGACCGTGCAAGCTAACACTCTGTTGGGCTCAGAAATGTCCAAACTCACAAGACGATTGGCCAAAGCCTGAATATCGAAAGAAAGCGGTCTCTGGCTGACCGGAACATAAGCAAGACTACCCATGCTGGCAGACTTCCTACTCAATGCATCGGCCACCACATTGGCTCTCCCCGGGTGGTACAAAGTAGTAACATAATAATCTTTCAACAACTCCAACCACCTTCTCTGCCTCAAATTCAACTCATTTTGCTTGAACAAGTACTATAGGCTCATGTGATTCGTGTACACCTCACACATCACACCATATAGATAAGGCCTCCAAATCTTCAAAGCATGAATAATGGCTGCCAACTCTAGATCATGAATTGGATAATTCTTCTCGTGGGTCTTCAATTGCCTCGAAGTATAAACAATGACTCTGGCGTCCTGCATCAATACTACACCAAGCCCAATACAGGAAGCATCGCAATAAACTGTATAAGGCCCTAAGACTGAGGGAAAAACTAATATCGGTGTCGTAGTCAGAGCTGTCTTAAGCTTCTGAAAGCTCTCCTCACACTCGTCTAACCATCTGAACTGGGTACCCTTCTGGGTCAACTTGGTCATCGGGGCTCCTATAGATGAAAACCCCTCCACAAACCGATGGTAACTACCTGCTTACCCCAAGAAACTCCGGATCTCAGTCGCTGAAGCTGGTTGAGGCCAATTATTGACTGCCTCAATCTTCTTCGGGTCCACCTGAATACCCTCTACTGATACAACATGACCCAGAGATGCAACCGAACTCAACCAGAATTCGCACTTCGAGAAATTAGCATACAACTGACTATCCTTCAGAGTCTGAAGAACCACTCTGAGGTGTTGCTCGTGCTCCTCCTGGCTTCAGGAGTACACCAGAATATCATCAATAAAGACTATCATGAAAAAGTCTAGATAACTCCATAAATGTTGCTGGGGCATTGGTCAACCCAAATGACATGACCAAAAACTCATAATGCCCGTACCGAGTGCGAAATGCTGTCTTAGGGACATCAAACGCCCTAATCCTCAGTTGATGGTAGCAAGATATCAAGTCTACAGACCACCTTTGCACCTTGAAACTGGTCAAACAAATCATCATTCCTCGGCAGGGGATACTTGTTCTTAATCGTCACCTTGTTCAATTAACGGTAATCAATGCACATTCTTATCGATCCATCTTTTTTCTTCACAAATAACACCGGTGCACCCCAAGCAGAAACACTAGGCCTGATAAAACCTTCTATAGCAGTTCTTGCAACTGGTCCTTTAACTCTTTCAATTCTGACAGGGCCATGCGATACGGCGGAATAGAAATGGGTTGCGTGCCTGGGGCCAGATCAATACAGAAATCAATATCCCTGTCGGGCGGCATACCCAGCAGATCTGAAGGGAAAACCTCTGGGAACTCCCGAACAATACTAATAGAGTCAATAGAAGGAACCTCTGCACAGGAATCGCGCACATATGCCAAATAAGCTAAACACCCCTTTTCAACCATGCGTCGAGCCTTTACATATGAAATAACACTACGAGTGGCATGACCTGGGGTCCCTCTCCACTCCAATCGGGGCAAATCTGGCAAAGCCAAGGTCACGGTCTTGGCGTGACAATCCAAGATAGCATGATACGGGGACAGCCAATTCATCCCTAATATAACATCAAAATCCACCATGTCTAGAAGAAATAAATCAACACGGGTCTCAAGACCCTCAAACACTACCACACAGGAATGATGAACTCGGTCGACCACAATAGAATCACCCACTAGTGTAGATACATATACAGGAATACCCAAGGAATCATTAGGCATAGCCAGATAGGGTGCAAAATAAGACGATATATATGAATACGTAGACCCGGGGTCAAATAGCACTGAAGCATCCCTATCACAGACCAGAATAGTACCTGTAATAACAGCATCTGAAGACTCACCCTCTGGCCTGGCAGGCAAAGCATAACACCGGGGATGGGCCCCAGCTCCCTGAACTATGTCTCTAGGATGATCGGCTACTAGCTGACCTCTACCTCTGCCGGTCCGAGTTCCACCTTTATGGTCTCTACCTCCACCTCTATGATCCCTACCCCCGCCTCTAACTGGCTGGGCGAGCTGTGGATAACCTGATGCCTGAATCATGGGGCGAGGACCCTGCTGCTGAGAGCTGCCCGAGGCTCGAGGGCAAAACTTGACAATGTGATTGGGGTCACCACAACCATAACAAGACCTCGGCTGCTGCGACTGCTGGCCCTGTCGACCTGAATGTCCTCCCCGGAAGCTCTAAAGTGGGGGTGCACTAATAAGCTGCTGATCTGAATAGTACCGCTGAGAACTACCGCTGCCTGGAGTACCATGAGAAAATTGGAGCGCTGACTGAAAAGTCCTCGGTGAAAGGCCTCTACCATAGGAATCCATACCTCCAGACGAGGTACCACTGAACCTACCAGAATGACGAGGCCTCTTATCCGACATCTGACCACCTCCCCGTGCGAGGGCTATCTCAACTCTGTGGGCCGCATTGGCCGCCTCCTGAAAGGAAATATCACTACCAACTCCCATAGCCATCTGGAGACGGATCGGCTGAATTAGTTCATCAATAAATCTCTTGACACTCTCTCGCTATGTGGGGAGGATCATAATAGCATGGCGTGCCAAGTCAACAAATCGAGTCTCATACTGTGTAACTGATATGGAGCCCTGCTGGAGGTGCTTAAACTACCTGCGAAGTGCCTCCCGCAGAGTGACTGGGAGAAACTTCTCCAAAAACACCTTCGTGAACTGATCACATGTCAAAGCTGGAGACCCTGCTGGCCTAGATAGGCAATAATACCTCCACCAAGTCTTGGCGGATCCTGCAAGCCGAAAGGTGGGAAAATCGACCCCATTGGTCTCCACAATACCCATGGTCCTAAGGATCTCATTGCAGCTGAATAAGAAATCATGTGGATCCTCTGATGAAGCACCGCTGAATATGGTGGCGAATAGCTTAGAGAACCGATCAAGTCTCCACAAATCATCCGAAGACATGGCCGCTCCATCGCCGGCCTGGGCTGCAATATCTAGCTGAGCTGTCACAGCTGGCTGAACCACTCGGACATGAGCCTGGGGAGCACCCTGCTCCGGAGTACGTGTAGTAGGAGTTTGAACCCCTCCTCCATCCTGAGAAGTGGCTTGTGCTACTGGCAGCAAACCCGCTCTAGTGACACTCTCCAAAAAGCCTGCCAATCTGACTAGAGCATCCTGAAGATCTGAGGTGACCATGACCCCACATTGGACCTGAGCTGGGCCCACCGGAGCTGCTGGGGCTGGAACCTCCTCCTCATAGTCAATATGAGGCTCCACCTATGGGACTGCTGCCCGGGGCTTTGCTCTACCCCTGCCTCAGCCTCTGCCACGGCCTCGGCCTCTACCCCTCGCAGGAGGTGTTGCTGATGGCTCGGGCTACTGCGCGGTAGAAGAGGAAGCATGTGTTCTCGCCATCTGCGAAAGAACAGAGTAGAAGGATAATCAGTATTTGAGGAACAGAATCGCACGACAAGAAAGAACAAAGGTGAAACTTTTCCTAACTCCGTAACCTCTGGGGATAAATACAGACATCTCCGTACTGATCCCTCAGGCTCAACCTAGTTTGTCCGTGAGTATCGAGACCTATGCAACCTAGAGCTCTGATACCAATTGTCACGACCCGCATTTCCTACCATCGAGAGTCGTGATGGCGCCTACTGAGGGAGCTAGGCAAGCCAAACATTTAAACCTTTTTGGATAACAACACCACAGCTTTAACAGTATAAAACTTTAAATAAAAGCAGAAGTCTTTTATAACACAAATAACTGAAAACCTAGAATGCGGAAGCTTAACATTTCACTACCCAAGACTGGAGTCGCTATCTCACGAACCACTAAAGAGTGATACAAACAAGGCTGAATGGAAAATACATAATTTCTGTCTCAGTAAAATGAAAACAAACTAAAAATATGAAAAGGAACTTCGGCATGCGAATGCCAGCTAGGCTACCTCGTAAGTCCCTGGAATGAAGTCAGCTCCCGATCAGTATACTACTGTTGTGACCCAAAAGTTGCTCCGGTACCGTGATCTGTGCAAAAAGCATAGAAGTGTAGCATCAGCACAACCGATACCATGTAATGGTAAGTGCCTGGCCTAACCCCGACGAAGTAGTGACGAGGCTAGATAGGACTATAAATCAACCTGTGCAGTTCAATATACATATATATGCAATAAAAGGAAAGAATACCAAAACCAACAGTTAAAAGGGAGGGAAGCATGCTATGGGGAGTACAATCCATATATAAAAGTCATCAACTTAAATAAGAAATAGGGCACAACAATAATTAACAGAAACAAGAAATCCAACAGTTGCACGGCATCAACCTTCGTGCTTTTACTCTCATCCTCACCCAAAGCAATCAAATAAAATGCACGGCATCACCCTTCGTGCTTCCCACACATAACTCTCATTTCATGGAACGGAATGATCCTTCATGCAAATATAATCAAACAATGGCACGGAATGACCCTTCAAGCATAATATAATTAACAATGGCATGGAATGTCCCTTCGAGCATAATATAATCAACAATGGCACGAAATGACCCTTCGTGAATAATATAATCAACAATGGCACGGAATGACCCTTCGTGCGTAATATAATCAACAATGGCACGGAATGACCTTCGTGCATCATCACTCTTCCTCAGCCAAACAACAATCACAGCCAAACGGGCGAGGGAAATAAATAATAACAAGAAATGTCCCAGCAAGGGAAATACACAATTAAACAGCTAAATCCCTACAAGGGAGCACTAACAACAACTTACACATCCCGGCAAGGGAGATAATCACATCTCTTTCCAATTCTTTTATTTCTTACTCGATAGTATTTTATCGTTTGAGCCAACGCTCCAAAGAATTCACAATTCATAATTTATCCGCAATAATCTTCACATTATGTAGAAAATCATTAATTAGCTTGGAAGCGTCCCAAAGTATACCAAAACAAGCACCAACAAAGACCCACGGTCATGGTAGACACCGGTGTATAGATACTCGTCGCCATGCCTATACACCGTACTAGATCATTTGGCAAATAACAATTAATAATACTCTAATCCTATTCCCTCAAGCCAGAGTTAGATAAAACACTTACCTTAAATGTTCCAAAAATCCACTTAAGCCTCTAGTATAGCTTTACCCCTCGAATTCACCACCAAACCACTCGAATCTAATCACAAATTACTTGAATGTATTAACAAATGCTACTTGAATAAATTTGAATGCATGAAAATGAATTTTCCAAAGTTTGTTCCACAATTCCCAAAATTCCCTCGGGTCTACGTAGTCAAAACCCGAGGTTCGAACCAAAACCTGATTACCCATTCCCCCATGAACTCAGATATATAAGTTATTTTGGAATCAGACCCCAAATTGAGGTCCAAAAACCCCAATTTTAGAAACCCTAGGTTCTACCCTAAGTTCCCAAATTCCCCCATTAAAATTTTTGTTTTGAAGTTGAAATTATGTTTAAAGATGTTAAGAAGTAAAGAAAATAGGTTGGAAATCACTTACCAATCATTTTGGAGCTGAAGAACCGTTTGGAAAATCGCCTCTTATGTTTTGGGTTTTGAAAAAGTGTAAAATGACTGAAAATCTCGGATTTATATACTTTACTAAAGGACTAGGGCGGACCGCACAAAAATGTCCCGCGGCCGCGCCAAGGAAGGGAGGGAAAACGACTCTCTAAACCTACTCAGCGCAGACCGCACGATTTTGGTGCGCGGCCGCGCTGGTGGACTTGCACCTGGGGCCTTCTCTGAATCTCCCAGCGCGGACCGCACGAATTTGGTGCGTGACCGCGCTAGTCGAACCAAGGCTGGGGACCCCTCTGAGCCTAGCCACGCGGACCACGGGAACTGCACCGCGGCCGCGTGCCTTCCAGCGCGGACCGCGCGGAAATGACCGCAACCGCGCTGGGGCCTGCAACACTGCAACATCTGATACTTAAGCCTAAGGCTTCCCGGGACCTATTCAAAACTCACCCGAGCCCTCGAGGCTCAAAACCAGACATACACACTAACTGAATAACATCCTATGAACTCATCTGTGCGATCAAATCGCCAAAACAACATCGTATACGTATAATCAAGCCTCAAAACACATTATTTTCTTCTAAGTTTCATAAACTTTTAATTTTGGAACTTATAGTCCGAAACACTTCAAACGATGTCCATTTTTAACCAAACTTTATAGATAGCGCTTAAAGCATATTTAAGACTTGTACCAGGCATCGGAACCAAAATACGAGCCCAATACCATCACTTATTGATCAAATTTCATTTTTATTTTCCTTCAACATTTTCAGAAAATAATTTCATGGAAAAAACTTCATTCCTCAGACCTGGGACCTCGGAATTCGATTCCGGGCGTACGCCCAAGTCCCATATTTTTCTACGGACCCTCTGGGGCCGTCAAATCATGGGTCCGGGTCCGTTTAACAAAAATGTTGACCGAAGTCAACTTTAATAATATTAATATCAAAGTTCTTCAAATCTTTCAAATAATTCACATATTTCAACATAAAAGCTTTCTGGCTACGCGCCCGGACTGCGCATGCAAATCGAGGTAACTATAAGTGAGGTTTTCAAGGCCTCGAAAGCGCGGAAAAAAAGAGAAATCCGGTGATGACCCTTTGGGTCGTCACAGCTGGCTAGTGAAAAAGGTGTTGGGTAATTATGCATGCTCAAGGGTAGCAAACACTCCTATAGGACTGCTTTTTCTACATGTTCAATTCGCATTTAGAAAACATGCCTATAGGACTATTTAAATTCTTTGTGTTCAATCCTGCATTTTAGACACCATGCCTATAGGATTTATCTAAATTCCTTCATGGTCAATGTCATACCTAGATAACCTGCCTATAGGACGTACTTAAATTTTTGCATGCCACTTAAATATCATGCTTTAGGTTCTAAACGGCTGTAAATAAGTGTCATGTTCCTAATTTTGAAACCATACATATAAAAATCATGCCTATTGGGATTCCTACATAAATCTAATTCGTCCCATCCACATTCAATGCTAGATATCATGTTCATAGGGTTTAAATCAGCAATAGTAGATACCATCACCTACAGAATCTGAAACTTGTCCATTTCAAAATCAGTCTATGCTGACTCAGTTTTATAATCTAATTCCTTGACTTAAAGAGGTTTAGATAGCATTCATAAGGATCTCAAACAATTTGTTTTGAGTTATTACTATTTTGCCGCATTGTGAATTAAGTAGATATCATGTGTCATGCCCCCTTTTTTTCTCGCGAAATCAGGTTTATGACATTCGGGAGGACAACTCGTTCCCTTTTTGGAATTGGGTTTTGAATTGAAGAGTCGCCACCTAATGATTAAAGCGTATTAGGACACTAAAAGGGATTTTTTTGATTTAGAAACCAGAGATTGGGTAAGGGCTAGAAATTATCTCGAGGGGAAGGTGTTAGGCACCCCTCAAGATCCACTAGTGTGGTTCACGGCCATGCTACAATTGTGACTTTAAGTGTAAACAATAAATAGAAACGTAAGGGTTTCAATACAAAGAGGGGTTTTCACACAATGGTTGCAAATAGTTGAGGTTGAAAGAAACAAAGAAAAGCTGAAATTGAGATAGTTTAAAGAGGGGTTAGCGCACCGGTCATCATATCCATATCTACCCTTTCCCACCCCGTTAAACTATTAAAGCACGAAACGGTTTCGTCACTTATTGCATGCTATAAACCCGCCCCGGTCCTATTAGTCTCGGAGGCATTTGGAACTACTAGTCCTAGAGGGAAGGGAGATTTGGGCTTTTTATTGTATAAAAGGATAAAATTCTAAGGCGACAAACAAAACACATAAAGCAAATATGGGAAACACATAACAGTTAAAATGCTCAGACAGGCCTCCTCACATAAAAACAGATTGTTTAACACGTCTTTCATGTACTAGTTATGGTCTGATTAAACTTAGAAAAAGCGTGAGGAAGACTGATTAGTACATATTTCAGATAAGAGATCTGAATCAGACCTGTCTGCTGGTTGGAATTTAACGAAGTCTGATTCAATTAACTAATTCTCCTTATGGCTTGCCTAGGTGAAACCTATAGGCATGATATCTAATAATGCATGAGAGAAATATACTGATTTTAAGAAGGAGACTTATTAATTGCAAGAACATGAGTTCTGCAAATGTTTAAACATTGCTATTTACTAAGTTTAGACTTATGTGACGACCCGACCCGTCATCTCATGGGTTTCCATCCTGTTTTCCCCGTTTATTGCTTCTTCATGATTTATTATGTGTGTTGGATGAGTTTGAGTTGATTCGGATTAAATTTGGTAGGAAATGGGTCAATTAATCTCTTTAAGGTAAGGTTGGTTTGGAAAAGTCAATAAGAAGTTGAGGCTTAGGAGCGAAATCGGAAGTAATTTTGGACGTTCGGTGTAGAATTAGGCTTGAATTGGCGAAGTTAGTATTTTGGCGATATCCGGTTAATAGGTGAGATTTTGATCCGAGGGTCGGAATGGAATTCCGAGAGTTGCAGTAGCTTCGTTAGGTGATTTTTGATGTGTGTGCAAAATTTCAGTTGAATCGGAGGTGGTTAAGCCGGGTTTTTGATCGAATGTGAGTTTCGAAAGAATTTGATAAACTTAGGCTTTGATTTGGTAAAATTTGATGATTTTGATGTTAGCGGTAATAGTTTTGATGCTTCGAGCAAGTTTGAATAAGGTAATAGATTATATCTGTACTTTTGGTTGAGGTCCCGGGGGCGTCGGGGTGAATTCGGATAGCTAACGGAGAGTTTCGAGGAGTTGAGGAGTTGTAGATTTTTCACAGCAGTTGCAAGCCAATTTTGGCCTTCGTGTTCGCGTAGGTCTGACGCGTTAGTATTTGCATTCGCGGTTGGGATCCCACATTCGCGTAGAGGGAGTTTGGGGGCCCCTGGTCATTGCTCTTCGCGTTCACGACCAGGGGTACGCGTTCGCGTAGTTGGGCCAAGCAGAGCATCGCATTCGCGGGACGGGCTACGCGCTCGCGTAGAGTAAAAGTTGCCTAGTGGATTTTTGGCCATCGCGAACGCGAGAGGGCCATCGCGTTCGCGAAGAAGGATTCGTCGGCTGGGCAGAAGGGTTTTAATAAAATTTCATCCGCGAGCCAAGTTTTTATCCACCATTGTTAAGCGACCTTGGGAGCTTTTGACGATATTTTAAGAGGTTTTGACTGGGAATCAATTGGAGGTAAGTCCTATGGCCTTTAAACATCATCTAATTGTGATTTTAACGCCTAAATTCATGGAATTTGATTAAAAGGGAAGAATTAGGGCTAGGGTTTTTGAATTAGAAATTGGGATTTGAGGGAGCATTTGGACTCCGATTTTGGTAAATTTTACATGTATAGACTCGTGGCGAGATAAGGAACATTTTGATGTAAAAATTTATGACTTTCGAGAAGTGGGCCCCGGGCTCAGGTTTTGCAAATTTCGTGTTTTTCGGTATTTTTATGACTCTTTTCGATTGGGTTATATTCCCTTAGCCTATTGTAATGTATTCGTTGTGGCTTGTGGCCAGATTCGACGTGCGAGGAGGTCGATTTGAGATGAAAGGGCATTGCGAGCTAGTCTTTGGCCGGCTAGAGGTGAGTAATAGATGCAAATGCTGCTCTGAGGTTTTGAAACCCCGGACTTTCACATCGTAACGCTATATTGAGGCGTGACACGCATTCCACGATGAGTGCGGGGTCGTTTACTGTTGGGAATTGAGACATGATCCATCCTGAGTATTAATTTCTATTATATTAGCGATTGAGACACATACTTTATGACTGTGAATTGGGCTTATTGTCGTGTTTGGGTCCTTTTGTCGACCTGTAGAATCCTTAGGGGATCCTTATGTGTTTTCCACACTTGTTTGCATAACATATACTCTCAGTCATGCTTTCAACAGTTAAAAACAATATAATAACTGTGTTTACACATGAATATTAAATGGAAAAGGATATGAGGGCTGAGATCCCTATAGTATGTCATGCCCGATTGGCTGTGAACTTATTTGACTGCGATGGGTCGAGGACCCGATAATGAGGATATTTTCCTTTGATATGGATCGGGCTGCACGTCGCAGCAATATAATATATATATATATATATATATATATATGTATATATTTATATATATTGAGGCCGAGAGCCTGTTTGATGCCACGATATGGCTGATATTTCGCTTGGGCTGTAGGATCCCCTCCGGAGTCTGTATACACCCCCAGTGAGTGTCGTCGACGTTAAATAAGTGGAGCAGGCTGCATGCCGCTGCGGGTACTAGAGTGTACCGTTATATGTGTTGCATCTTTTCATGCATTATTCCTTGACTATATTACTTGTTGGTTACCGTTTCACTAATATTGATCTAAACTGCTAGATATAGATTACTTTGTGCATTTTATGCATTTTCTCACTTTCAGACTGTAGTTATGTTTATTACTCACTGGTCGGAGTACTCACTTTACTCCCTGCACCTTGTGTGCAGATCCAGGGCATTCACAGGCTGAGTGAGCTTTGACCAGCTTTCCAGAGTTCTTATTCCGAGAGTATTTGAGGTAGCTGCAGGCCGTTCGCATCCGTTGATTCTCCCTTCTATCCCTATCCTTTTATTTCTGCATTATCAGCTTTTAGACAGACCTTGTAGTAGGATGTTACTCTGTATTTTAGAAGCTCATGTTCGAGACACCGGGTCCATGTTGGGCTGTATTGGTATTTGTAAGATTTTTTTGCATTATTATCAGTATTTTAAGCCTTGACTTAAATGGCATGTATCTTCATCTGTTTAATTAATGGGGTTATTGCTATAAATGGTCAGGCTTGCCTAGTAGTGTGTTGGGCGCCATCCTGACTAGGTTGGGGTCGTGACAAGTTGGTATCAGAACCTAGGTTACTTGGTCTCGCGAGTCATGAGCCGGTTTAGTAGAGTCTCGTGGATTGGTACGGAGACGTATGTACTTATCCTCGGGAGGCTATAGAACCTTTAGGAAAATTCATATTCTTGGAATTCTTATCGTGCGACTTTTGTTGATCCGAGAACTTAATTTTGTTATCCTATTCTCTCGCAAATGGCGAGAACTCGTGCTACCGGGCGTGGCGGACGACCACCTGTACCACCTACTGAGGCCACCAGAGGCCGTGGACACGGTCATGGTGGAGGCAGAGCCGAGGGGCAGCACCTGTTTACCCACCAGTTGCCCCGGCTTAGGATCAGGCTCCAACTGTAGAGACTCCAGCAGCACCTGTTCAGATTCTATCAGTTTGCACTGGCCTGGCTCTGGCAGTCTCAGCCACTATTGCAGCAGCTACTTCGCAGGCCGGGGGAGGTAATCAGACCCCCGCTGCTCGCACGCCTGAGCAGGTAGTGCAGGGTTTGTAGACACCAGAGGCACCACCAGTTCAACCGGTTGCCCTAGTTTAGCCGGTTGCACCAGTTCAGGATGATGTGATTCTAGCTATACCAGACGATGAGCAGCGTCATCTTGAGAGGTTCAGTAGGCTCTCACCTCCTACTTTCAGTGGAGTTCCGGGCAAGGATGCCCGGGGTTTTCTCGACAGGTGTCGACGTATGCTTCGGACCGTAGGGATCTTAGAGTCGAGCAGGGTATCATTTACTATATTTCAGTTTTTTGGAGCAACCTTCAGTTGGTGGGAGGCATATGAGAGGCGTAGGCCGGTGGGTATAGCGCCTTTGTCATGGCAGGAGTTCTCCACTCTCTTCCTAGAGAAGTGGGTACTGCAGTCTCAGAGGGAGGAGCTGCGGAGACAGTTTGAGTGGCTTCGTTAGGGAGATGTGACTGTGTCACAGTATAAGGTGATATTTTTGGAGTTGGCTCGTTATGCTCCATGGATGATCCCGACTAATCGGGAGAGGATTAGGAGGTTTGTGGACGGACTTATTTATCACGTCCGTGTTTTGATGACCTAAGAGAAGATTATGAGTAATACCTTTGAGGATGCAGTGGATATTGCTCATGATATTGAGACGGCTCGCCGTCAGGAGAGAGATGAGAGGGAGGCCAAGAGGCCTCGTGGATCAGGTAGCTTCAGTGGTGCTCCGTCTAGGGCCCAGGTTCCGCAGAGCAGAGGTCGTTCTTTCAGGCCTCATCAGTCAGATCGTCTCGAGTATCGTGGGACGTCTTTAGGCCGTGGTCATCAGAGGTTCCAGCAGGGCCAGTCTTCACTTAGTGCCCTCCCAACTCAGAGCCCATCATATGCCGCTTTAGCTCAGGGTTCTTCTGCGCAGAGCACATCGGCTGGTCATTCTGGTGCGAGGGGTTCCCTTCTCCAGCATCTAGTATTTTCTTCGAGTGTGGCGAGTTTGGCCATATGAGGAGGCAGTGTTCTCGACGTCATGGTAGTCAGTCTCAACAGAGGGATCAGCCATCGTCTTCTGCTCAGGTTTTTTCAGCACCATCCCAGTCAGAGAGGGGTGGAGGCCAGGCAGACAGGGGTCATCCTAGGGGCGGAGGCCGATCAGGCGACAGCGGCCAGGCTAGATTTTATGCTATCCCAGGCTGGACAGATTCCCTTGCATCAGATGCTGTTATCACAATTATTATTTCAGTATGCCACAGAGATGCCTCTGTCTTATTTGATCCTGGTTCTACCTAATCTTATGTATCATCATATTTTGCTCATCATTTGGGTACGACCCGAGGGTTTCTTGCTTTACATGTGCACGTATCTACCCCGGTGGGTGATACTGTTGTTGTGGACCATGTGTATCGGTCCTGTCTTGTTACTATTGGGGGTCTGAAGACCCAAGTTGATTTATTGTTTTTGAGCATGGTAGACTTTGATGTTATTCTGGGCATGGACTGGTTATCTCCATGTCATGCTATTCTAGACTGTCATGCAAAGACAGTCACCTTGGCTATGCTGGGTGTTCCGAGGATCGAGTGGCGTGGTATGACTAACTATGTCCCTAGTAGGGTTATATCTTTCTTGAAAGCACAGCGTATGGTTGGGAAAGGTTGTCTATCATATTTGGCCTTCGTGCGTGATGTTGGATCTGAGGCTCCCAGTATAGATTCTGTTCCCGTTGTGAGAGATTTCCCTGATGTATTTCCTGCAGACTTGATGGGTATGCCCCAGGACAGGGACATTGATTTTGGTATTGACCTGGTGCCGGGCACCAAACCCATTTCCATTCCGTCGTATCGTATGGCACTAGCAGAGTTAAAAGAATTGAAAGATCAGCTTCAGGAACTCCTAGAAAAGGGGTTTATTCGGCCTAGTGTGTCACCGAGGGGTGCACCTGTGTTATTTGTGAAGAAGAAAGATAGCACAATGAGGATGTGCATTGACTACAGGCAGTTGAACAAAGTAACAGTGCAGAACAAGTATCCCCTGCCTCGCATCGATGATTTATTCGACCAGCTTTAGGGAGTGAGGGTGTTTTCTAAGATTGATCTCCATTCGGCCTATCACCAGTTGAAGATCAAGGATTCAGACATTCTTAAGACGACCTTCAGGACTAGATATGGTCACTGTGAGTTTCTGGTTATGTCTTTCGGGCTGACCAACGTCCCGGCAACGTTCATGCATCTGATGAACAGTGTATTTCGTTCGTATCTGGATTCGTTTGTTATTGTATTCATTGATGATATTTTGGTATAGTCCGTAGTCAGAAGGAGCATGAGGAGCATTTATGAGTTGTATTATAGAGATTGAGGGAGGAGAAGTTGTATGCCAAGTTCTCCAAGTGTGAGTTTTGGCTTAGTTCTGTGGCCTTCTTGGGACACGTGGTGTCCAGTAAGGGTATTCAGGTCGATCTAGAGAAGATTGAGGCGGTTTAAAGTTGGCCTAGACTGTCCTCGGCCACAGAGATTTGTAGCTTCCTCGGTTTGGCGGGTCATTATTGCCCGTTCGTCCAGGGTTTCTCATCTGTTGCCTTATCCTTGACCAAGTTGACGCGGAAGGGTGCTCCATTTGTTTTGGTCAGACGAGTGCGAGGAGAGCTTTCAGAAGCTCAAGACAGCTTTGACCACAGCTCCGGTATTGGTCTTACCATCAGCTTGAGGTTCTTACACCATTTATTATGATGCTTCGAGAGTCGGGATTGCCAGTGTATTGATGTAGGAGGGTAGAGTGATTGCTTATGCTTCTCGTCAGTTGAAGCCCCATGAGAAGAACTACCCTGTTCATGACTTAGAATTGGCTGCTATAATTCATTCCTTGAAGATTTGGAGGCACTATCTATATGAAGTATCTTGTGAGGTATTCACTGATCATCGCAGTCTTCAGCATTTGTTCAAACAATAAGATCTTAATTTGAGGCAGTGGAGGTGGCTTGAGTTGCTTAAGGATTATGATATTACTATTTTGTATCATCCGGGAAAGGCCAATGTAGTGGCCGATACTTTGAGCCGAAAGGCAGTTAGCATGGGGACTTTGGCATATATCCCAGTTGGGGAGAGACCCTTTGAAGTTGATGTTCAGGCTTTGGCCAATCGGTTGGTGAGACTAAACATTTCAGAGCCGAGTCGGGTATTGGCTTGCGTGGTTTCTCGGTCTTCCTTGTATGATCGCATCAGAGAGCGCCAGTATGATGATCCGCATTTGTTTGTCCTCAGGGACAGAGTTCAGCACGGAGATGCTAGAGATGTGACTATAGGTGATGATGGTGCGTTGAGGATGCATGGCCGGATTTGTGTGCCCAATGTGGATAGGATTAGAGATTTGATTCTTGCGGAGGCCCACAGTTCGCGGTATTCCATCCATCCGGGTGCCGCGAAGATGTATCAGGACTTGAGACAGCACTACTGGTGGAGGAGAATGAATAAGGACATTGTGGGATTTGTGGCTCGGTGTCTCAATTGTCAGCAGGTAAAATATGAGCATCAGAGACCGGGC